>LPNX011173074.1:216944-264908 GCA_001517045.1 Pseudotsuga menziesii | reverse complement strand
TTGTAGTTGACTTGATCTTGTAGTTCAAATTTTTACACATGTATATATTTTCTCTCTTTCATGTTTCCACAGTGTGCTCTTATCAAATGTAGACCTGCATAATTATGAAAAATGTATTCATTTTCTTTCATGTTTTGACTGTGTGCTTGTATCAAAGGTAGACTTGTGATGCACAAGCAAGACTAGTGCAATATTTCTAGTCTAATCACTACCTAAAAGCCATATTAATGTGATGCTTCAACAAACCAAATTGAGAGAATGTAATAAATAAATAAATTGAAAAAGAAAATCTCTTCCAATAAAATATTTACTCATGACTAATACAAAAATAGGCACAGTTTTGATTATGTTCACAAAGCATGCTTTAACCTGCTACATATTCAGGGTGCTTAAAAATATCCAAGAAGTTTGTGCAAGTCTTCCATCCCTATTTCATTTGGAAGTTCTTCTCATGGCTTTTCATTCTTCAAATTATGCATTTGAAAAAATCAAAATGGCAGAGAATATTTTTTCTACCCTCAGCAATGTAAGTTGTCCTCCAGTGGAACTTAACAACACACAATTGGTTTGCTGGTCTTTGCTAACAGCACACAATATTTGAATACCAATCTAATCAATCAAGCCAAAAAGTACAAGACAGCTTTGTACAAGACATATAAGAGTCCAGCTCCATATAGCAACACACTTCTGGGCAGTTTGTGCATGATTCAACACTGTTTTAACCCTCAAATAGTAATAAAATAGAGTAAATCTCAATTTTGGGCAGTCTTAAGGTCATAACAACAGCAACAAACAGCAATAAGCAGCCCAATCATCAAATCTGAGCATGCCTAACAACAGTGGGCATCATAATTTGCAAACCTCGGCAACCTAGTAGTCTCACTTATTGACTTGTTAAACATGTGTCAATGTCAGTCTTGTAATTGTAAACCATGAAAGCAAATAAAACAAATTCAGAGTATGGAAACACCAATATTCATAATAAAAAGCATTGTTCACTTGCCTTTTCCGAGAAGGGCAATGCAAAGAGCTAAACCTTCATAAGAAAACTGTTTGATGGAGATAGGTGTCCGTCAAATTCCAGGCCTGATTTCCACATGTTTTCCCCCTTTTTTATTCAAAAGATGCAGTTCAATCACTGTCCACAACCTATCACACTTGCAAATAAAAAAAAATCGGAGGCTAGATTTGCTATACCTAGGGCAATGACATATGTAACAATTACCTTCACCTTAGAAACCCCCCAAGACTTACATGTAAATCAGAACCAAATTTCCAACTCCACTTTAGCAGTCACCAGTACCTATATTTAACTGAGGTACAACATCATGTAACTTAATGCAGCACAACATTCACTGCCCGCTATAAGTAAACGAGGAACACCCAAATTTTGCAGCAGAGAAACAATATATCTCAGTGGGAGCAGCAATAAAATTTGAAGGCAGCAGCAGTCCCAAATTTACAAAGAAAGATTTTTTTTTTGGAAAAGACTAGTGTTGGAGGCTTATCCCACAGTCCATTTTTATTTTGGGGTATAATTCTTATCTTTTTTATGACTATTTTGGAGTCTTGTCCACAGTCCTTAAACCATAATTTGCAGCATATAGAATATTCTTGGGTTTGAATCTTTTTATTGCTGCCCTAATGTGACAGTCCCAAAATTTTGAAGATGGAAATCTGAGTTTTTGATTGGATGGGAGTTCCAAAACTGAGTGTTTTACAACCCTAGTTCATGAGGTAACACAATCTGAGTTTCTTTTGGAGTTGAGCAGTCCACTCTTGGACTTGCCTCGGTTTATACCAGCATTCACACAGTCCCACAGTTAGAGGGTTGAATGCATAAAATGGTGAAGAAACAAGGTCCTATATTTTGACTGTGTTTAAGATCTTTCACAGTATACACAGTCCAATTCTATGGCATTGATTTGGGGTCGTCCACAACATAGTCCAAGTGACACCTACAACATAAGATTAATCTGTGTATGAAGAAGGCTGAGGTGTGGAGTACACAATGTAGTATACTGTGAAATGATGAACATTGACACAGTGATATGATGAGAGTGATATGATTGACTATGTATGAATGACATGATTGATAGTGCTTAAACTCTTAAGCATGAGTAGACTCCTTGTTTCCTGGGAATGAGCAGTACATAAGAATACTTTTTGGATGGCTTGACTGGATATCTCTTGACATAAGAAAACCCTTGATGAGAATACTTTTGATGGAAATGAGCAAACCCTCGATATATCAACAAACTTCTTGATATTTTGGCATGAGTAGTGATGTCTACAGTGTATATAGTATATGTACAATGTATAGTGATACATTGATGTGTGAAGACTTACGCTATGATGTTGATAATATATTGATGGTATACTTATGATTATATGATTTTGTGAATGTATGGTGACTGGGGTTTGAATAGCAGACTCTAAATGAGTCACTTGTCCTTGAAGACATTAACATGATGATGTTATAATAATGCAACCCCATACACTATGATATGATGTTGCATACTTTGATGATAGTGCATGCTCTATGATGATGCATATTCTATGATGATGTTCCAGAACTTGATGGTGATTTTGGTATCTTGATGACATGTTCATTTTGACAGACCTTGTTGATGATGATGATGATCTCGGCCAAGGCATGACCAGTGACAAAAAAGATAGGATATGACAGGTTTATGGAAGTAGAAGAGCAAGTATTGGACCAATAGTATAGATTGAGAAGAAGGATTGATGAGAAGACATGAGGTGGTTGAAGAGCAGGTGTTGATGAATAGAGAATATTAAGAAGAGTGCTACAGCAAGGTTGATGAGTGATGAGCAGATGACCAGCAACATCGATAAAACAATGGATTGTGGTTAGCAGTGTTGGACTACTGAAGAATAATTGGAGAGGAGGATCAACAATGGATTGTGATTATTGTTGGGAAATTTTGAAACGAAAAAATGGAGAGGTGGAAAAGTATGACATTAAGGGAAGGTTAAGAAAGATGCAGCAAAAATAGTTGATACAAAGTGGATGGCAAAGTTATCAATTTTCCTTTTGATTTGTACAGTCAGAAAAAGACTGGCTCCAATAACATTTTTCATGAACCAAATAGACTCATGCCTTGATTTGAAATGGGTGGTCTCCAAGAATGGCTGATTCAGATGGTGCATTTAAAACAGTCAGAAAAAAATACAGTAATATATGGAAGAGAATTGCGATGACATTTAAAAGAGGATT
This sequence comes from Pseudotsuga menziesii, assembly GCA_001517045.1. Classification (NCBI taxonomy): domain Eukaryota; kingdom Viridiplantae; phylum Streptophyta; class Pinopsida; order Pinales; family Pinaceae; genus Pseudotsuga; species Pseudotsuga menziesii. Next base: position 261,667 of record LPNX011173074.1, on the reverse strand, counting down.
CTTAAATTTTTGAGAAAGGAATGTGTTGTAACATAAAATGTGTCTGACAGCAGATGGTCTGAAAGTTTAGAATAGAATGAGCCATAGCGTCTATTGCCTCGACACATGCTTTATCATACAACAAGCTTTCCAATGACTCATGATGAAGTTGACCATGCAAATTGCCTACTCAAGACTGTCACAAGGAAAACCTGTTTTGCAACCTGTTTTGAAGTTCGATTTTAGTGTCTAAATCCAATGCATATTTCACATTATGTCTAAATAATTGCCATTGTGATTTAAATGTCAATTAGGTGTTCTAAGTGTTGTGAACATTTCATTGATGTGAGGTCAAGGAACACATAGGACATGGCATGCTCAAAAGTGGCTCTAGCATTCTTAAGTCCAAAGGGCTATGATTAGATCCATTAAAGTTCAAGATAGTTGCAATGATTGAAGAATTGTTCCAGTTCGAGTTTTCATGTTTTCTTAGTTTATTCTCATGGATAATTCTCACGTCCTGATTTAATTCATCATATGAATGCTTCCATTGATTTAATATCATTCATTTAATGTTCATTATGCTTATTAAAATAATAAAAATATGATTTATGTCCTATTTTGTGCACCTAGTTTATATTGATATGAAAATTGAGCTAGTCTCAATATTTGAATCAATAATACATCAAGAAAACTCAGATTGATTCTTCCACTTGATGATTTCCATTAAAATTTTAATTAAAACATCCCAACCATGATACTAAGAATTCGTATCCCCTATACATTGTTTGGGTCATCCTAAATTTAAGCTAGTTCAGCAGTCATGGAAGCCAATTTCACTAGCTTGTCTTCAAAACCAACTCAAAAATTCCTCACAATTTTTGGTGCAAATACTAAGAGTTAATTGAATTATATTTTATGTTTACAATCCTATCCAATCCCAAAATCCATCTGAGTTTGCTAGAAGGATGTGTGAAGCAAAGGGTTTAGTTTGCATATATTAGGGTTCCTAGGATCATTGGGAGTAAACTTTAGCCTTGCTAGTTTTGAAACCATAGAAGGTCCCAATGCATTGTGCATATGATCATAAGAGGAACATAATCCATTCTCTTGTTTTGAACTCACAATAACCCTAAACCTTGGTCAATATCCTAGTTTTGATTCACCAATCGTTTTGATAGCTAAGTTGTTTGAGTTAGTGTTCTAAATATCCATTTTGGTACATTACATTATGTAATTGTAAATTATGTGTATTGATGTGCAGTGATGATTGTAAGTGTAATGGTAAGTATTAAATATTCCTCCTATTGTTAATAATTGTCATTATTTAGATAATAATAAAAATTGACTATCGAAATCGACAACTAGGGACAAGGCTTGTACTCTTGTGACATAAAGTCTAGGAATCCAATCCCACTAGCACTATACCTCTAGATGCGTCCACACGACTCGAACCATGGCTCACAAGTGATTTTTGGTGGGATTTGAACGTGAGACCTTCAATTTACAAACATTTACAACATTTCATTTTTATCGCTTGTTCTATAACCCACCCCAACCCCATGGTCCAGTATTTATTTAGATAATATTAGTAGAATCTTATATTTGTTATTTAAGATATATAATATTATTGAGATGCATATATATATGCTATGAAATAAATATAAAAAATAAATGAGTTATATGACCAAACATATGCCTAAAAGGATTTTTAACTACACAGTTTCTAACCACGATGTTACATAATGATATAGACTTAATTATTTAGTGAATAAGTAGATTTGCAAATATTTTGGGTATCTTATAATAGAGTTATTTAATCTTCCTAACATTATCACCTCAATGAAATTTCTTGATTCGTGTGTTAATAGGAATTGAGTATGTTACTGAACTATTATGTGAGTGAACTTGATTAATAATGTGTTAATACAACACACCTATGACTAAATAATGTAACATAAAGTGTGGGATGTTCTTAGTCAAATTATTAGCTTTTATGTGATTTATCAATATTGAGGAAAACTTGTATGTGACAAAATAAAGTCATATAAAGTAATATTTATTTGAACACCTCCCACTTATTAGTCCTTGCCTTCGGGCAGGCATGGACTCTATGAATGGCCTTGCCGCCATTTCATTAGTATTGCATCGTCAGTGAAAACAAAATTTAAAAATTTATCGTATGTTTTTATTTCATTGCTATCATTTCTCCTTATAAAACTTTTTATGAGCAAATCAATATGCAAATACTGTTTTTTCAACCAATTGGCAAATTCACTTCTTATTTGGCCTCATATGGAGGCAGACCGTCCATTATTCATTAAAATATTAGGGTAAAGTTAAGTTTTTTTGGTCAAATTTTATAAAACCAAGTAATGCTAGATAACTTCTAGCATTACTTTTATAACATTACATGTTTGGGGATCTCTTTATAAGGTTAGTACTTCTGGCTGGTACATGTTTTCCTATATTGTATACGAATGCCATGTATCAAAAGCATGCATAATGCTTAAAACCTACCCATGAAAACCGTTCTTTTTCCATGGAACTTGCCATGTATCAAAAGCATGCATAATGCTTAAAACCTACCCATGAAAACTGTTCTTTTTCCATGGAACTTGGCAGTGCCTCTTCATGCACAGTGTTTCCATGCATGCATTCTGCATAGTGTCTCTCCATGCATGATCTAATCTGTGTGAGTTTCTCATTAACATCCAGATTCCTAATCATAAGAGAATCGTAAACAATATAGTGTAATATTCTTGTCGATTGAATAACTAAATGTTGGGAGGTGCGATTGTTCATGAAAATAGTGCGGTCTTTCATGAAAATAGTGCGCCGGTTTCCGATAATGAATAATGATGGAGATTTATGGGCTCGTTCTTCATCAAAATGCCAGGTTCTGATAATGCAAATTGACGTTTTCTTTCTGTCCAATTTGATTATTATTCTCATTCTTTTACTGTTCTTGACCTATTCATTATTATCATGAGATCAATATGCTCCTATTTGAAATATTCTTCCATCATCCTGGCCAATCGAAGAAGTAGCTTTAGTAGGGTGAGAAAACAGATACGAAGTTCACACAACCATGTTAAAGATCTTTATCTTCCAATAGAAACTGTTCTTGACCTATTCATTATTATCATGAGATCAATATGCTCCTATTTGAAATATTCTTCCATCATCCTGGCCAATCGAAGAAGTAGCTTTAGTAGGGTGAGAAAACAGATACGAAGTTCACACAACCATGTTAAAGATCTTTATCTTCCAATAGAAACTAAATGATTCCTCTACTATCATTCATATTTCTACATTTTATTAAAGCTGTTGATAATATAATTTTGAATAGAGATTTGGATTTCCAAGGAAAAATAAAAAATTTCAACTCTGCAATCTTTTCAGAACTTAGTGAAAAAAAACTAAGTTGGATGTCACCTATGAATCTTTCGAAGACTGTTGCGTTAAGATAAGGTGCATATCCTCTACGTTGGGAATGTTGCTAATGTCCCCACTATATATTTACGTAAAAAAACCCTACATGCTCATCTACTAATTATATTATCAAGGGTTTTAGTCATTACTAACCATTAAAACTTACAAGACATGCAAACATTTGTGCATCTGCCCATGTTGTACCCAATTGCTTCACTCCATGCATGGCAAATTTTTAAGCATGAATATTGTCATCAAATACATATATAATATCATAGATCTATGAAAAAACAGATGTAATGTTATCACAGATATTGATTAAGATTGCAGATACATACTAGTGAAGAGTAGCATTGTAGCTGGATTTGTTATAAGCTTTAACAATAACAGTGTCCCCATCATGTACATAGATCGGTGGACCTGGTAACTGTACATTAATTTGGAATAAAATAGCGTGGTAATTGTCGTCTTTGCATCCATCCAAAGCATCAAATGTTATAGATATCAACTACTTGAGCATACAGGTCGATCGATCCATATGTATTTGTTAGAGGCAGCGAAGGTGCTATCATTTTGGAGAAATCGAAGGCTCGATTACCATGTAATATATGAATATCTGGGTATTTGATTTCAGGTAGCACTATGGTCTACGGCTAGAGGTTTCTTCTCCCAGACACTTCCCCATGAAATATAATCTCTCGCAATCTATTGTCAGAGGCATTGATGAAATTCCAATGAGCATGGAAGATATTTTTGATCCACCCCATATTGTCAAAGGCATTTAGGAAATTCCAATGAGCATGGAAGATCTTTTCGATCCACCCCATCATGAGGACTCTGAATTGGTGAGATATGTCTTAATGGACATAAGGATTATAGCACCCATAATATGTCTTGTTCTTGTACTTGGGATCCTTTTTAGCATTTTCTTCCTCCACGCTTATGGAAGACGCATTTGGACACAGATGATCACTGCTACATTTTCCAGATGTAGATGAGAGATATCGTCTCATAAGCGTACTCAGTTGCGTTCTACATGAAAAGTATCGGCGAGGCTATAGAATGCGGGGTTGGATTCTACGGTATGAATGACTCTACCTGTGTCATGTAGAGTCTGAAACTGTTATGACCCAAGAACTATCAAATCAATTTGAATCCTTATCTCAACCTTGTTGTTAAAATGCCAGAAGCGTTCATGGCAATCATTTAGCCATTGATACCATTTCTTGTGAGGAGCGGTTCTTACAGGCGTTGACAGAGCTTTCCAAGGAGACTGGAGCAATTCAAACACGCTGTAAATTTTGTTCCAGATTAAATTTTGTAAATTTTGTAGATTTTCTTTATAATTGACATTTTATAATATCTATTTAAATATAAGTGGTCATACATTTTCGAAATGAGGAGGTTACATTTGTCTTGCATGACATTTTGGAATATTACATTTGTCTTACATGACATTTTCGAATCAGTGAGCTTACATTTATCTTACGACATGGGTAATATTTAGAACATTTGTCTAATACTTACCATTAAGTGTTGTATGTGTGTATAATGTGAAGTAGGTGCTGCATGATGCAAGTGACAATTGTTTTCATACATGTAACGCATTTTCGAAATGATGAGGTTACATTTGTCTTGCATGACATTTTGGAATATTATATTTGTCTTACATGACATTTTCGAATCGATGAGCTTACATTTATCTTACGACATGGGTAATATTTAGAACATTTGTCTAATACTTTGCATTAAGTGTCGATTACGCTTTTTCAAGGTTGTATGTATGTATAATGTGAAGTAGGTGCTGCATGATGCAGGTGACAATTGTTTTCATACATGTAACGCCTGGTGTGACTTATGGACAATACTTATGGACGTGGTGTGACTTATGGGCCATACTTATGGGCTAGACATGAAGTTTAATTGACGATTTATTTATCATCTCGTGTCAACTCAATACAATCGCAATTTGCAGCTAAGACGAACAATTACACCTAAGTACAGTTTCTTCCCTTTCTTTAAATTCATTTCTTTTTTGTTTCTTTAAATTCAAAGAAAAACAACATGCAGAACCTTTCTTTAAATTCATGCGGAATGTAGAAGAAGTATATGTAATAGAAATTTCCAGGCTTTTATTTTCTGCAAATATCATTTTGTTTTCTCATGAAAGGCTAGCAGGCATGTTGTATTGTTTTTCTATTGTTTCTTTTTTATTTAAGCTTTTAAGTGTATGTATATTAGTGGTCATTTGTATTTGGATTTATTTGCATAGAAGATAGTCGTTCAATTCCATTCCCAGTAGCATAACGTAGTAACACCTCCATTACTAGTAGTTCCAGGACTGGGTCAATGGGTTGAACGACTGCTTCTTTATCTGCCTTTACTTATGGTGATGGGTCTACTAGTACTGGCTTTATAACTGCTACTTTAGCTGTGACTAGCTTTTCTACTGTCTTTGCTTCTGGCTTTCGATCTTGAAAAGCATAAAATGGATCTTGTTGTTTTCCATGAGCATAAAAATTCAAACCCCAGTGATAATCTTCTGAATTTTGTTCAGTTATGGATGCTTTGTGACCAATTATCAACCTAATCACCAAGGTTAGTTTCGAATACAAGATTGATTTGCTTGTGGTTCATGTCCTGTACAGAATTTGATGTTTTGGTTTAATCGCTTTATATTCATCTATATATATATATATGTGATGGTACATTGTCTCCCTTATTCAAGTTTGTTTTTAGGGTTTTATCATTTTGGATATCTCTTTTTGGTATTCTCTCAATCATTGAGTTTTTTTAGTTGTCAATGATTGTCCAAGAAAGCGTTCACCACTTGATTGCTGGAAGGTGTTTTCCATGACAATTCCTAGTTTTGAATCTTGCCGACACATCTTACCCACCAATCTGAACACCAAGAATTGAAGTTATGGTTTCCCCTATACCGAGGCTATCTTACAATCTCAATGGGTACCACCTCATCGGGAGACATGCAAGCTCTCTATATCCGTCTCGTTTTTTACTTCATTTAACCTGGTTTTATGAATCTTTCTTTAAAAATCGTATTTAAATATGGAATCGTATTTAAAATCGTATTTCAATTCTTGACTTGGCACGTTGCTGGCAGGTTGCAGGCACGTTGTAGCATGCATAGCTGCTTAAAAGGCTCATAGTTACTACCTTGTAGTTACATCTCTTTGCGCTCTATAATTCTATTGAAAGTAATGTAGAAGAGTTTCGCTTGAATCGAAACAAAAAATCAATGCAAGTTTGTTCTGTACCTTTTCTATTACAAGTTTGTTCTTGATTTTACATGCGTTTGCTCTGGTGGGCTTACTGTATGAAGACTTTTTATAAATTTTTGATAATGGTTGATTAGTTGAATCTAGCAATTATTATTTATGCAAGCCTTTTATATATATATATATATATATATATATATATGTGTGTGTGTGAGAGAAAACGTTGATTACAGACATCTTATATGCAATTTTTGCTAATAATCTTAAATAATTATAATAAAACTTCAGAACCATATTGTACTCTCTATGTGAGCGGATGGTGTGAGACTGTCGTATAAATTATCTATTAGACTTCTACAACTTTGTTAACACATAGTTTTCAGATTAATTCGTCCCCCCAAGAAGATTAATTCGTTCATATTAAATGGAGATCGCCATTGCACTTTTTTCTAAATAAGTTGAGTACCTCGCGGGTATTTGAAAGAAATAAATATCAAATAGAATTCCTCTCCTCTCATCCTAAGATGATTTAATATAGCCTATCCTCTATATTTAAATGATCCCACGTGGTGTCCATATTTCTCCATGTCCCATTTAAAAAAAATTCTTTCAATGCACTGTAAGAATCAGATGATGTCCATATTTCTCTATGTCCCATTTAAAATTTTTACTTTCAATGCACTGTAAGAGCGGGATGCAGGCCTCGCTAGAAAGGTTGCTGCAAGTGATGCTTCTGCTTCTTAATATTCATTTTAAATGAATCTTGAGTTGGAATTATCTTATACATAGTAAGCTGCACAGCGCATAGGTTACGAAAGAGCAAGATAACAAGAAGATCAAAATGCAAAAATATGAGATATTTCGAAACTTCAAATTTCCAAGATGCATATATCTTGGCATGTTAACAGAATGATTTAAAAGACTAAAGATTACTCCGAGTCAAATAAAGAAGAATGACTACCACTTTTTCCTGAAAAATAGTCATTCGAGTCCAACATTATTTGCAGCATTACTCAAAATAAGAGGTTTTAGGAATTTACTGGATCAAACATTATTATGGTTTAAGAGTATGATTACTAACTCTATCTGCAAAGACTCTTTCCAATATGTAACATTGAACAGGTAGAATAACTCACCAGATTAAACATGGAGAATTGATGCATTTTTCATATCAGTAAAATAGTACTACTACTGCATTTTTCATATGAAGGAGAATTGATACATTTTTATATATTATACTAATGCTTTCCATATAGCTCTTCATTTAACCTCTGCCGCTAGCTTCTTTCTCTGTAAGAATCCACAAAGATTTGGCAGAGTCGTGGTACCATCTTTAGTCAGAAAATGATACTGGTAAAAAGTCTCTATAAGTCAGTGGCTCCTAAGCGATTCATTCAAGTATAAGTCAGTGGCTCCTAAGCGATTCATTCAAGTGATATAGATCTAAAGTTCTAGGAAATTGGCTCTAAACCGGACCTATATTTATATTAACGCATGCAAGACAAAATAATTGTGATTCAAAAAGTATTTTCATACGAGTACATTTTAGTTGTTGATTCTGAACATTAGAGGAAGATCAAATTTTATGAATCACCTGCCATTGACCGTTGCTTCTTTTACTCCAGTGAATAGACTACTACTATTTTCTCATTGATGTAATCAACTACAGTTATATTGTTTGCCAGAGAACATATTTCATTTTGCTTGGTAGAGTCACTAAGACATATGACTATTATGCCATTCACAAAGCCATGCCTAATAAAGACATCCTTGTTATCATTACAAATGTGATGTCTAAATAAGATCATTAACTTATTATTGAAAGACTCATGACATCATTTAATATATTCATTATCACATATGAGTAATTACATGATCTTTTACTGTAAGGATAAAACTTGGTAAGAATCTTGTTAGTATTCTTCATTTGACTTTTGAACCATAACTAGCTATGTTGAATGAACGATATTAATATATTAATGATTAACCAAGTTTGAAGTTAGGTAGTGCTTCCACTTTATATTACATAATATTTCACCGTTAAAGGGTTAGATTAACTTGTGATGCACCTCATTTTTTCCCACATAATTACCAAAGGTAGGTAGGGACATTACACGTCAATTTTGGATAAGTGGTGACTCAGTCTTGAAGGGTAAATCTCTTCGATAAAAATATAGGATAGTTGTGTGGAAAAAAATAGCTAGCTTTTGGATCCTGGGACACCATACCTTATTTGGGTTTCCTTTTGACATTTTCTAACAAGTACCCAAAAAATAAATAACCACTATGTTTCAAACATGTAGAAGATTCATGGGAACTATTTGGATGCCCATCCCAATGAATACTAAAGTAATTAAAACATTTTTTTTTATATGTTATGGAGAATTTGAATGGGTTGAAATTACAAATGGTCCAAATTTTATTTATGGTGTGCAAGAGAGGTACTTAAAAAATCTATATCATTTTGATTTATCCATCACATTCACGAGTTCAAAATGAAGAACATACAATGTCTAAAAGAGTCTTTATGTCTTTGGGTGTGTTTTTAAGTCCGAATTACATGTGTTTTCAAAGATAATATAGAAGTGAAATAACTAGCTAAAGAGCATAATAAAGTAAATAAATATGAACATTGATGGTTCTTTTCTCCATTTAACTAAACTCTAAGTATTAAATGATTGTTTGCAAATTAAAAATACTATAAGATTAATAAATAATTTTGCAGATGGGTACTTAACTAAACTCTAAGTATTAAATGATTGTTTGCAAATTAAAAATACTATAAGATTAATAAATAATTGTGCAGATGGGGTACTTAGACCTTTCACCTTTTTATGGTTTTCCAATATCATTAAGAATGAAAGAAAGATAGAATACTTTAATTCCCTTGTTTGTGTGAGATTGATATAAACTATCTTGTATAATATCAAACAAATAATCAAGAAGCAATAAGGTATACAACTAGTTGTAGTTAAATCAAAATTCATAGACAAAAAATCTCTAGAAAATGATAAGCATAATCATTTAGCTCTTAGTGAGAACTAATAGGTCCACTGAAAACCTCAAATATGTTAGCCTAAATAGAATTAAATAAATTACTTATTTACTTTCTATATTGAGCTAAGTTTTTAAATTACTAAATAAACTAAAACTGTTGATGAGTTTATTAAATTTCTTTTTCATTAAGAAGCCATTGAAATTGAATTTGATTATGAAAAAATGAGCTAAAATCATAAAAAATAAAAGGATGCGTAAGTAATGGAACCACATATGAACTAATAGGATGAGTACAGTATTACAAAGGTCACGTGGATTTACCATGCAATTAGAGAGTTAAGAGACCACACTAGTTGTACAATTGTCGATAAGAAAGTCGTTCTATGCCATGCACCCAAAACACCGATAACCATGCTATTGAAAAATGATGAAGTTAGGTTGTGATATTCCAAATTATTACTATTGAGAGGATAGAAAATAATATGTTGCACATACAAAAAACCCGAAATAAGTTATCTACGAGAATAAAACCTATCTATATTGAAATGAACAAAAATAAGTGTGGAGTCACCATAAATACTATTAAGGAAAAATTTCCACAAGGGTGAGCAATCTTCCAAGCTATGCTTACAACTTACAAGTAATGAGGGACTTTAACTATGGGTTAGGTAGACAAAAAACTCACAATCTAAAAGCATCAACAAAACTAATCTAAGCTAAAATAATGAAGAAAAAATATTTCTCCTCAAGGAAGGAGGCAACTCTCTCTTCTTAGAGGAATAAATAAAGCGATATTTTGCATGCCAATTAGAGGTAAGAAGTAGATTTAATGATGGTCTCTTAATGCAATTCTTGCAGAATAAATTTTGTTCTATTTTTTTCTTTTAGAATGCATGCCCATGGATTCCTTTGATAGTTCAAGTGGAGGACAAGAAACATATATATCCATATGTAAACATGATCTCTAGTGAATTATTTGTTCAAGTACATGAAATGGGCTATCGAATTCTCCTAAGCATGTTAGAAGTCTAGTTCAAATTTTGGAGTGAAGGGATACATTATGAGACTTGAATGTGTTGTAGAAATAAGTAGTGCCACCATTTTTATAGTCATGAAATTTTAATGGAAAAGTCATGCAAGTATGTGTAGGGAACTGAATAAGTTGTTCTAGTATCACGGGGGTCTAGTGCAAGTAGTTGCATGATTTGTTTTGTACATAATTCCTTTGTCACTCTAGGGATCAATTTCTATTATGGATCTTATGAGGACTTATTCGGCGATTTGTATGTTGTATGTTAATGACACATTTATGCAAAATTGGCCAAAATGTCACATGTGTGAGAAATTTAAGCATTAATAGGGAGTTGAGGAATAGGTCTCCTTACATAATAGCAATAATATTAAAAGTATCATTACATCTAAATTTAAGGAGAAGATGTGGTACAATAAAGAGTCAAGAGGAAAAGAGAAATTTACAATATTATAGGGAGGTGTTTAACCATAATCTATAAGATCAAAAGTATCGCTCTATTTTAACTAGTGTAAAGAAGAAAATCAACAATGCTAAAATAAGAACAAGATCTTACAAACTCGATAGTGACACAAGTTGATGGAAAATGCTTAAAGGTCTATCTGAAGAAAAAATATGTCATCTTTGTAACAAAACAAGGGTTGAATATGAAAATAACCTTCTTACAAAGTGTGGTGCTTACACCCACATTAGATTCCATTTTCAAAATATTTGCTACAATATTGACGTTCCAAACCTTTTAATCATATAACTATTATGATTTAGGAATGCTTCTCTTATATATATTTGTAATGTCCCCATTTTCTTCATAACGCCATGGAGAAAAATCCTATCCCTCAAGAACCCATTGGTTCCTAGTGGAGAACTAGAATAATTAAAAAGCGGGTTAATTTTAATAGATAGTAAATATCTGTGTATGCACGTTTAGACTTATGATAAAATTTTCATGTTTTAAATATTTTATTTTATTAATGTATTCAAATTTTGTAATTAAGTTGATATGATAGTTGGCCGATGAGGAGTTCCCGAATATTTGTGGACCTAATGAGTTGTCATCCTAAATGGAAACCATGAGAAAATCAAGAAAGATCCAAAAATCCAGGAAAAAAGATAGAATGTAGCTTAAATTAGTCAACCTAAAAATCCAACCCAAAGCAAAAGAGTGCAGGAAAATCTGTCAGCATGAAAATCAAGAAACTTTAGGAAAGAAAGGAGGGAACAATTTCAAAAAGAGAGAAAGGAATTTCAGTATGAAAAGCATGAAACAACGAGTGCACAATTTCTAAATGGATTACAAGCATGTAAGTTGGAAAGGAAAAAAAGAAAGGAGGTTGAAAGAAAGTTTCCATTCAGTGAGTGGGTGCACATGGTTGAGATAGAGACCACAATCCACGACCTAAAACTTTCCCAAGAAGCTACCTAAGATTATAAAATAATGGGAGTGCACTGCTATTACAAAATTTGGTCATTTGTTCTTGCCTTGAGGGATTTATTCTTAGTGGTTGAGTGATGTGCCTCAACTAAGATTTGGGTGATGTACCCCTCAGAAAAGGTGTCTATCCAATTTTAGTGCAACTGTTAATGGAGTTAATTAAAGGTCATGAATAATATTCCATCCCAGGCCGAGACTCCATTCTAGATATTGAAACTCTTCCATTCAATTCATAATGGCAATTCCATTCTCTTTTGCTTCTCTATGTAATTTTGATCTTACTGATGTATGTATGCATTCTCTAAAGATCTATTTTGTCACTCTAATGGTGGATAATTATAGTAATTATTATTAAATCCATAGGATTTTCACTCCTCTGCATAGTTTATGAAGTTTGGAATTCCAATTCCTAAGTGAAATTGGCGTCCATTCTCTTTGTATTGATACTTTCTATTAATGGATAATTCATTCAAAGAATTCTATGAGGTGTATTTTGACCTATGTCAATTATAGTTGATGTAATAAATTCCTTCTGTAATTTTCATTAAAATATGATACAATTTGATTAGGCTTGAATAGAGTTATGATTTACCATGCCTAGATTTTTTTTGGGTAGTTTTTCATCTTCTACCATAAATAAGTCAAATCCTCATGAAAAGTATTTATTTATGTTATCATACATTATTAATACTTTAATGTATAAGTTCTATTCCTAAATTCAAGGATTCGTGACCATATTCCATGATTTGGGAAGCCTAGGATTTTATCTTTATAAGCATTCCTAAAGACTAGTTTGACTAGTGCAAACCTTATATACTCCCAAATCAGTTCCAAAGATATGTCAGAACTTGATTTTTCTATTATAAAGAGCCATATAAGAGATATTTCTTCCTCCTTAACTACATCATCGATGATGTTTGAAACCTAAATGGACCCAGCATATTGTGCATAGGAATCTCAGGTTTCATGACCATTTCCCTTCCTTAGTTTGAACACATTCCCCTGACCTTGTTTAATTGGCCATTTCCATTCCTCTGCTAACATTGTATGCTTCAAATTCTTTGAATAAGAGAGATAATGACCAATCATATCTTATTGTTTCATTATATTCATATCAAAACTATTTATGCTATTGATTATGATCTTATTTTTGCTAATTCATATTTTTACTGAGATGGGAAGAATTGGGCCAAGTATATATAAATTTGATTTCGATATAGTCAAGAATAGTCTTGTTCTCTTGTACATCCTGTCTGGCATGCCTTAGTTGAGAAAGGTACATTACACTTTTTGAGCATAAAATTAAAATCCTAAAGAAAATGAAGTGACTCTGCACATTTTAAAGGTAAAGTTGGTCTCATTAGAGATTAATAATTATCCTTGTCATCATTAAATTTAAAGTAAATATCATTTTGAACTTTATATATCATATATAATGATGTTGATAAAATCTTAAGCAAAAATATTGTCGTTTTATATGAAAGTGTAACTTCAAAATAAATTAGGTAAAAATATAAATAAAATTATTTTATAGTTTTATTTTTTAGTTTATAATGGTAATGAATTTTTTAAGGGAGAATGTTCACATTTGATATAAAATTCTAATTTAAAAATAGATCTTAATTAAAATATAAATAAAATTATCTTATAGTTCTACTTTAAAATTTATAAAATTATTTATTTGTCATGAAAAAAAGTTGGCATTTGTATTAAACTAAAAGGAAACCCAAACACGGGCCTTAGGTGCACCTTGCATTATTCCTGTAAATATCCACCATGGTGAAACATTCAAAAATAATTTCAATATCACAAAATTAAATTGTGTCAAACACTTCAAAATTCCCCAATCTTCCCTCTCAAACGAGAGTTTAAGACAATCATCTAGACTAATATTTATCCAAGGATTTCAAAACCTAAAGAATTACATTAATGCCCTTCCATATTTGAGAAGAGAAAGAACAGTGTAAAAGGATATTCTCTATGATAAATTAGTGTCCTTCCATATTTGAGAAGAGGAAGAATAATGTAAAAAGAGAGGTTGTACAAATTGTTGTAGATTTATACCCATGAAAAAGTATAAAGGCCTTTAAATATTTTTCGTTAGAGTTTAGTTGATCTCCCTACTCCCTCCATAGAGATTTTATACCATCTGAATAGAAAATATCTATCCGTCATTCGAAACTAAAAAGTACTCCTTTCATTTTAATTTTATATGAGCTCTTGGGAACTCTCTTTTCAATAGTTCCCACTATATGACCAACTCAAAGTAATAACACCAAATAAGGCCCAAGTGTTCCACTAACTGCAACTTTTTTCGAGCATATTTTTCATCTTATTTTGTTCTAAGTCCTATTGGAAATCTTTAACAAATCATAGAATAACATCTATTAGTTATGAAAATTACATCATATGGGTGCCATGAAGGTATTTGAGGGTGGTAAATCTATTTATGGATTAAAAAACACAATCTAAACTTTCCAAATTTAAATTTTACAATTTAGTTTTTACAGGAAATGAACAAAACCCATGATGATTATGATGATTAAATTCAACCGAGACCAAATTTGCTCTATCTAACATTAAGAAGGATAATACTTGGTTTACTTTAAAATCATGTTCCTATGCTCAAAAATATTGCCAAGAAGCTTTCCAAGATCATTATATTTTTGGCAAGTTAGGAGGTTAGAAAGTTTTATATTGTAGAAAAGACTATGAAACTCGGATCTAATGTGGGTATAAGCAAGGAAGTGTAAGAGAAAGTGATTTTCAACCTCAACGCTCATAGAATCACAAAAATGGAAAACCCTTTCCACACATGGAGTTTTATGTAATATCCTGAATTTTAACCAAACATCGATTATGATGTTACTTTGATGTTACTTATCATAGGTTGATTTTTTTGATATATTGGGTGTAATCCAGTTACATATGTTTTATGTATGATTTTGTGTGTTGGGTGTGGACCCTGAAGTATGTGATTAATGAGATGTTTTGTGTTGAGCGAGGAGCTCTAGTGCACATGAGTATTTGAATGTTTCTGTTGAGCGAGGAGCTCTGGAGCACATGAGTATTTGAATGTTTCTATCGAGAAAGAAGATATGGATCACATGAGTGTTTAAGTTGTGTTCAGCAAGAATCTTTGGAGCACATGAGTGTTTAAGTTATGTCCAGTGAGAATATTTGGAGCACATGAGTGTTTTGTTGTGTTGAGCAAGGAGCTCTGGAACATCGAATCCTTGGCCATTGTATCCCTAGGGGTATCCTACAAGTACATCCTAGCATTAGTGTTGAGCAAGGAGCTCTGGAATTGCACTAAGTTTGTAACTCCATTTTTTTAGCATTGAGTATGGGCTTTGGATAAGTGTTAGGAGTTACTGAAAAAAAATTAATTATGTCGTGTGAAAAAGACTTGAGTAAAATATTGATCTCATTTGACTTATTTATAAGTCATTAAATGAAATCTCGAATTTTTGTATCTCATCAAGTACTGAAGAACTACTATGTTATATGAAGGAATCCAACATGCAAGGATGTTTAGAGTTTCCTAGCCTAGTAGACCTAACCACCTACCTAATGAACTTAATGAAGGAAGTGTCATAAGTTTAGAGATCATGTTATATGATACCTAAAGAAAAATGTTAACAAATAATATATATCTATAATTATATATTTTATGCATGCTATGTATAAAGAGTAAGAATAGTAATAATATTAATAGTGTAAGAAAGAAACAAAGGCTCCATATATTATTATTATTATTAAAAGATAATTAAATATTATAATACCTACAAAATTCCAAATAGGAACTAGTTAAAAGTTCCTAAGTTAAATATTAAAAAAGCCTAAATTAAATAAAAGGGTTAAATCAAGAAATCAAATGAGTCTTGATTTAACTGTCCCTTTGACAGAAAAGTCTTCCTATAAAGGCCCAAGACAAATAGAGGCTTGGGGATCTTCCATATTTTGGGTGAATCATTATTATTCTTGTTTATTATCAAGAGAGTTCTTGGAGAACATTTTCCTAAAAAGAAAAAAGGAGAACTGATTCAGACCTAATATCCCAGTTAGGGAAGCCTTACCTTAGGAACTCTAAGTTACTTGCATGTTGGAACCATCTCCAGGGGATCTAAATTAGAACCAGGAACGGTTATGGGTCATGGTTGGGTGGAACATGGTAGTTCCCAAGTGATTCAATTATCTATATAGAAGTCAAATATGTCTATGAATTTTTTAATGCTGGGTAATTGAGTGTGCAGGTTTTCAGCCATTAGAATAGCTTCACCTTGTAAGTATGAGGTTCATGAGTTTTCCCTTTTAGTGTCTATTATATTTTTTGGTTAAGAAATTTAGGATATTGTTCCCTAGTTCATTTTTGACATTTATTTCCTAATCTATAACTGAAGGGTTTATTATTTTCTTCTAAAATCTATGTCTGCAATTTATTTCGTGTTCTTTAACTTAAGGGTTTATGACTTACTTCTCTAATCTATGTCTGCAATTCATTACTTGTTAAGAAATATTTTATGTTTTATTTCTAAACACTAGGTCTGCAATTCACTTACTGTTTAGAGATATTCAAGGGTTTTGTTCTTCCAAAGTTATTTTTGTATTTTATTTCCTATCTTTAATTGTAATTCCAAGACCTAGAAGTGCTTAAGACAGAGCCTGAATATATATTTACCTATGGATTCTACTAGCAGATTTAGTATTGCCAATAGACCTATATTAGAAGTAAAATACTAATTGGTATGATCTCTAAATAGAACATAATTATAAAACACATTAGATTAAAGTATAGTAATACAGAACCTAAGAAACAAATCATTTTCCATTATTTAATATAAAAAGAACAATAATCAAAATAACAAATTAAAATGCCAAACTAAATTCATCAAGACCTCTAATGCTATGAGACTATATTTTAAATAAACAACACTATAAACAAATTATTCCATACTTAAGAATAAAAATTAAACCAAATAAACAGTCAAGCTATCAAGACCTTAAATGGTTTGAAGTTATATTAAATAAATAACAATACTAAGCATTGAATCAATTAGAAATTTTTTCCATCAAAGATCTCTAAGGTCTATAGACTAAATGCCTTCGTCATAACAATCAAAACATATAATTAATACACAAACTACTTCTACCCAAATCGCATATCCAAGCAAACTTCCACATAATAAGTCACCCATCATTTTATGCACATTAAAATATCATATAAATAAACAGAGGTCACGGGATCGAATCCTGTGGGAATGAATGCCCAACAAGCCATTTCATTAATCATCTTTTATAACCATCATGAACCCAGATCGAAATCTTGTGGTGTTAACCATAATACTTTTGAAAGTCACCATATCAAATCTTGTAGGATTCACTATCTTTTACTAAACACCATAGCATTTTCAACCATACAAACCACACTTTTATAATCTCATACACACAACATAAAAATAATTCAACACATCTCTACACATTGGTTAATAACCAAATTATTTACACGATGTAACCATTTCGTGGATCACGACCCTGTGCATACAAAATATTAAACACTATCATAAACCCATTAAAACCATGTCAATGCTATTCCAATAGCAATGACACACATTCGAAGGGTTACACCCATAGTCACGGCCTTTACATTTAAATACACAAGAAGAATGCCAACTACGATTTAAACCATAAAAATGGTATGTCATCCATCTATTAAAAATTGCAGCTCTAATGGCATGAATTCCATTGCCATCGATGACATGGATCCAAGGGACAAATAACGCTGTTAACAATCCGCATAAAACATGAAACACAAATTACAAATACTGGATATAGTTAAGCTAGTGCAACACTAAGAACCATAAATATAAAAACCACAGTATGTAATTGTTGTAAACATAACCATTATAAACCAAAATAAGAGATTACAAAGTCGTGTATCCAAGGCCTTGCACCATTGCAAGCAATGGTGTTGTTGCCTTTACCAAGACATGAACATTTTTACAATTCACAGAGCCTGTAAAGATTCACCAAGGCCAACATTACTGCACAAAGTATCCATTTGCAAAACCCAAAATACATTAAGTCCCAGCCCAAAGGTGTTAAACCCCAACAAAAACCCCAAGTATTAAACGCATCCCTGATGCTTTACTTAATTTACAAACAACCCCTTTTTCCATTCGCAACCATTAAAATGAGACTAAGCATTCAACCAATGATGAGTTTCAAACTCTGTCACGATATCCACACAAGAACAGGAACAAGTTTAAAATTGTTACAGCAGGGCTTACACGAAATGGGTATGGTGTTAACCTTAAGGTGACCCACGACCTACAACCCACATTTCCCAAACCCTGCAACTTGCAAACAAAACCAAGCTACGATGAGAATTATGCTTTAAAAACCAAATTGAACAACACTTACAACCCTGATAAATCAGTATGGAAGTCATACCTTCAAAAACCTCCAAATCTCTCTGCCACAGAACATACCATAGAGAGCTCACGCAACCAAGTTGCAAATAACCCAAACCATAGTGCTCGTCCAAGCCCTAAGCTTGACACCCATGCATCCCAAAGCTCATTAATGTTGCCAACTTGGCCTCCAATACCATAAATTAAAACCCATAGTATATAGTTCATTCCACCTTCCAACAAAGAGCTATGATTAATCACCATGGCATATATAATCCATAACATGTGTATCGAATAGTTAGGATATAGCCATAGTCCATGGCATATGGAATATGCCATGGAGGGATATGGTATGTTTATAAAACTTATACACCAAGTTTTAATAAAACAAGAGCTAATTTATAAAATGCCATATATATTGTATACTAGGTAAACATTAACATATAGGAGTAGATAATTCCAGGTCATAAGACCATAAAAACAATAATAGAACTAGTACAACATAGGCTAGTGAATCATCAAGACTTGCATAAATATTAACTAACAATCGTCATAGTAATCACCAGAGTATGACTCTAAGTCTGTCTTCCTCCAAGATGAGCACTAGTGACGAATGAGCAGTATTTCTTGTTCTACTTTTATAATCAGTTTCTGTCGTCGAGTGCACCTTCATGCAATAAGGAAATAAGAGCACTAGGTAAAAAAGAACTAATAGTAAGCCCCAAAGAGACAAGTAGAAAACAGTTACCTTTTAGGTGTTTACATGGAAAACAAGTCGTGCCACTCCATCCATTTACAATACAAGTTAAGCCATATTTATTGATAAATTAGTAATTGAAATTTATAACCAATGAATAAGAAATCGAAATAACACACATACATATAAATCTATAACCATAGAATTCTGATAGTAAGTAACATAACAACAACATAGCACTACATTAATAACCGCATCCATAAAATAGATAATGGGAAGTAAGAACAACTTACAACAATACAATGTAGTAAAACAAAGTACGACAGATTCTGAATAAGTTGAGATAATGTACAATGAAAGTAGTATTTGACTATCCTAATAAAAAAAATTATTTTCAAATTTTGGGGACATTACAAGTGGTATCAGAGCTCAGTTTCAACACTAAGAGACCTAATTGGCATACCAGACATTTATTGCAAGGAAAATAAAGTATGATTTTAAATTTTGTTAACTAACAGAAAATTTTCCTATTACTAAAAATTTAGAATTGCAGGATTTTAAAAGAACTGTTCAGATCATGAACACTGAAGAAGATAACAATCGACAAGGAAATTTGAATACCCCCACCTCTGAAACAGGACTGGTAGTGGAACTAACTTCTGATATAATGAAAATGATACAAAGTCTCCAAGAAGACTTATAGAGTTTCAGAGATGAAAATCTAAATGAAAGGAAGGAACAACAAGCATTTAATGAAGCATTGATGTGAAACATGACTGGAGAAATCCCACAGCAAAAACCCACTCATTCCAAAAACATATTCAAGAAATAATTTTATCATAAATGGGCCAGCAGCTCGAGAGAAGAAGGAAAAGAATAACATACTCCTGAACCTCCAGAAGGAGATTATCATAGTATTTCTAGTGATTATTCTCTTTCTTCGTGTAGAAAAAAACTGAGAAATGATGACAATCTTCAGGGAGAGTTTTGAAAAATAAAACAGCCAACCTATGAAGGAGAGATGAACACAGGGGAGAAAGATGAGGAATGGATTTTAGGTATGAGAAAATATTTCCGAGCTCATAACTACTCTATCAAAATGAAAGCACATCTAGCCATCTATAACTTAAATGCCAAAGCAGCTAGATGGTGGAGAGAGTTGAAGCATACTAAGAAAGATGAGTTAAGATAAATACAGTGGAGTAAATTTCGCAAGATTTTTCAAGAGAAATACATGTCCAAGAGGTTCTTCAACAAAAAAATGAAATAGTTTCATGAGTTACGTATGGGATGCATGACTATGGATTCTTTTATTAACATATTTTTTGATTTGTTGCATTATGTACCCTACATTAAGGACAATAAAGTAAAAATACAATAGTTTTTAGGATTTCTTCCTCCCAAATTTTGGGAGAGGATTGAATTTGACATGCCTAAGACATTTGACACCACCTTACACAAATATAGACTTTTCTATGAGCATGGACAACTAAGGAAAGAGAACTTTAACAGAAGCAAAGACAGGTCTAGGACCTTCTCAGACAACTGCAAATCAGGATTTAACCCACCACCATACAAAAAGCAAAACAACAGTTTTCCATCCAACAATAACTTTAACAAAATAGCCACAAAGGCATATGTACTAGGTCCAAATGCTAACAAGCCAGTAGCAAATGGGAGAGCCAATGTTTCCCTGCTGCAAATCGAATGTTGGAAATTCCAAGGGCCTCATTATGCCCAATACTATAAGAATAATACCAATGGGGTCTTGTACAACTTATAGGAAGAACCAATGGTAGAGGAAATAACTGGAACACCATGGATTTATGCAGCCTTGGATGTCCGATAGGAAGACGATCAGGATACCATGGTTGAAATAGAAGGTAAGATCTTAAACACCTCTATTTCAATATTGATTGACACTGGTGCTTGTCATAGCTATGTATCACCTAAAATTGTTGATGAATGTAAACTAGAAAAAGTTAAACATGATAAAACTTGGCTGGTGCAGTTAGCCATAGGTACAAAAACGAAAGTTTTGGAAATAGTTAAAGATTGTGAGGTAAACGTGAATGGTTTTTCCACTAAAGTAAACCTGGACATGCTACCCTTAGGATTGTATGATATAGATATCACCATGGACTGGTTTGAACAACACCATTTCATGCTCGATTGCTTACAAAATTCAATCTTGTATACAAATAGCCAAGGGAATCAAGTGAATATTCAAGGTGTACCAAAGAAATTTTCTATAAAGAAGATGTCTTCTTTACAAGAAAAGAAGTGCATTAGGAAGGGATGTAAGTTGTTTGCAATAAAATCAAAGACATAGGGGCTGAGAGGGAACAACACATAAATAAATTTCCAGTCCTTATAGAATTAAAGGACATAATTCCTGAGGAAATACCAGGATTACCTTTGAAATGAAACCCATACTTTTCCATAGAAATGACACCAGGATCAGTTATGGCTTCGAAATCCGCTTACCGCATGGTGCACCAGAGTTGGTGGAACTCAAACTACAGTTACAGGAGTATATTGATAAATGATGCATCCAACCAAGTTTTTCCCCTTGTGGAGCACCAATACTTTTCATGAATAAAAATGATGGTATGATGCAGATGTGCATAGATTACCATCAGCTTAACAAGAGGAATATCAAGAACTAATACACACTCCCCGGAATCAATGATTTGTTTGATCAAGTAGGAGGATCCAATCTCTTTTCAAATGTTGACCTATGATCCAGGTACCATCAAGTGTAGATTCAAGAAAAGTATATTCACAAAACCTCCTTTTGTACATGGTACAACCACTACGAGTTTGTAGTAATGTTGTTTGGGTTGACCAATGCACCCACAAACATTATGTGTATGATGAACAATATATTCAATAAATATTTGGATAAAATTTGTTTTGGTATTTATAGATGACATCCTAGCTTACTCTAAGAGTAAAGAGGAACACATGGAATGCCTTCGCATAGTGCTATGAGTGTTATGAAAACACCCGTTCTATGCCAAGTTTAGTAAATGTGTTTTTTAAAAACCATAGATACAGTACTTGGTCACATCATCTCTAAGACGAGGATAGTTGTGGACTCGAAAAATATTAAAGCCATATAAGATTAGCCTACGCCTACTAGTAGCACTGATATTAGATGCTGTTCGGGATTAGCTGGTTAGTACTGAAAGTTCATTGATAAATTCTTGAGGATAGCTTGTCCCATGACCACTTTGCAAAAGAAGGAAAACAAGTTTCTATGGACGACCAACTACGAGGAAAGTTTTCAAAATATTAAACATATTTTGATGACCGCACCGATACTATGAATTGTGGATCCCGATGGGGATTTCGTTGTTTGTACGGATGCAAGAAAGGAACGGCTCAGAGGAGTCCTCTTGTAGAATGATTACATGATCTGTTATGAATCATTAAAGTTAAAATAACATTAGCATAACTACCCCACACACGATCTTTAGTTAGCATCCATCATCCACACCGTGAATATGTGGAGGCACTATCTCATGGGAAGGAAATTATTTTTGAAAACAAACAATATGAGTCTGAAATATTTATTTGAGCAACTGGATCTGAATTCCAGGAAATCCAGATGGTTGGCTTTCCTTAGCGAGTACCATTTTGAACTAAAGGATATAAAGGGAAAAGAGAACAAGATTGTTGATTCTTTGAGCCAACAAACTCATATGATATATGAGGTGACTTTAATTCAAACTGATTCAGATTTACATGAGAGGATTAGAATGACCAATAGAGTTGACCCTTTCTATGTAGAAATCCTGAAGAATGTCCAAGAGGGTGGGTTATTTCAACAAAAAAAAGAGTACAAGGTAGATGAAACAAGATTGCTATGGTCCAAAGAGATATTTTACGTTCCAGAAGGAGGGGACAATCGGTCCAGCATCCTCATGGGATTTTAATGGACACCCTACTCATGGCATCTGGGATATCAAAAGATGATATCCTCCCTTAAGAGACACTTTTTCTGGCCTAAGTTAAAGGCCAACATAGTGTTTCTTATCATGAAATGTTAGGAATGTCAGTTGGTCAAAGCTGAGCACCAGCATCCTTTGGGGTCACTGCAGCCACTACCCATTCCAGAATGGAAGTGCGAGGTCATTAGTATGGATTTTATCACCGGTCTACCTAAGAGTAAGAAACAAAATGATTCTATATTTGTAGTAGTTGACAAATTGTCAAAAGAGGCACACTTAATTCGAGTGAAGTTGACCTACAAGGATGTACAGATTGCCGATATCTTCTTGAAGGATATATTTAGATTCCACGAGATACCCAAGGTAATAATATTGGATCGAGATACTAATTTTAATGGGAAATTTTGGAGATCCTTAATCTCTAAATTAAAGACGTAGTTGAACTTCAGTACTGCTTATCACCCACAGATAGACGGGAAGACAGAAAGGGTAAACCATATCATCGAGGACATGCTTAAGATGTATGTCATGAACAACCCCACCAATTGGGAAGATTACCTACATCTAGCAGAGTTTGCATATAACAACAGATACCAGACTTCCAACAAGATGAATCCCTTTGAGGTACTCTATGGCCAGAAGTGTTGAACACGGATTACTTGGGATAGCTCAGTGGATTGGCTCATGTTGGGGCTTGACTTGTTAAAGGACTTGAAACAATTGGTTACCAAGGTCTAGGTGAATCTTAAAGAAGCACAAGACCACCGAAAAATCTACGCAGATAAGAAAATAAAATATAAAGATGATCAAATAGGAGACCATGTCTACTTGAAATTAAAATCAAAATGAAGCCCATTGAGCTTATGAAGGTGCGATAAGTTAGCACCTAGATTTAGTGGACCCTTTGAGATACTGGCCAAGAGAGGGCCCATGGCATATGAATTAGCATTACCCGTGCAGATAAGATTCCATAATGTTTTCCATGCATATTTATTAAATAAATATGTTTATGATACTAAACATGTGATTGATTGGTCCTTATTATAGGTGGAACCCAAAGGGGATTTTTCCCCTGAACCTCTTCATATATTGGGCAAGAGAGAGGTGCAACTCAAGAAGTGCACCATAGTCACGTTGAAAGTGAAATGGAAGCACTTTGAGGCTGATGAGGCTACTTGGGAGAATGAAGCCACCATGAGAAAGGATTACCCCGCCTTGTTTCAGGATTTCATTCCGAGTTCCTAGAACACTAGGGATGGTGTTTTTCTAAGCGGGGAGGGATATAATATCCTAAATTTTGACCTAATAGTTCTGGGCATAAGAGCCATTGATTATGATTATATATTGTTTCTTGGATCCCACTACATATGATCATGATGATTTGTTTGATATATTGGGCCTAATCCAGTTTCATATGTTTTATGTATCATTTTATGTGTGGGGCGTGGATCCCGAAGCACATGATTGATGAGATGTTTTGTTTTGAGCGAGGATCTCTGGAGCACATGAGCATTTGAATGTTTTTGTTGAGCAAAAAGCTCTGGATCACATGAGTGTTTAAGTTTTGTTGAGCGAGAAGCTCTGGAGCATGTGAATGTTTTGTTGTGTTGAGCGAGGAGCTATGTAACACATGAATTATGTAAACGTTTGTGTTGAGGAGGAATCTATGAATCACATGAAAAGATAATTGGAAGTGTTGGGTATAAGCCCTTGAAATTTCTAAATTGATGTTGAGCATTAGAAATGGAACATCATATCCTTGGCCATTGTATCCATAGGTGTATCCTACAAGTAAATCCTAGCATTAGTGTTGTGTGAGAATCTCTTGAATTGCACTAAGTTGGAAACTCCCTATTTTTAGCATTGAGTATGGGCTTTGGATAAGCGCTAGGAGTTACTGAAAAGAATTAATTATGTCGAGTGAAAACGACTCGAGTAAATTATTGATCTCATCTGACTTATTTATAAGTAATTAAATAAAATCTCAAATTTTTGTATCTCATCAAGTACTGAATAACTACCATGTTATACGAGGGAATCCAACATGCAAGGATGTTTAGAGTTAACTATCCTAGTAGAACTAACCACCTACTTGACAACTTTAATGAAAAAAGTGTCATAAGTTTAGGGATCATGTTATATGATACCTAAAGACAAATTTTAACAAATAATATATATCTATACATGGTATGTATATAGAGTAAGCATAGTAATAATACAATAGTGTAAGAAACAAAGGAAGGCTCCATCTATTAGTATTATTACTAAAAGATAATTAAATATTATAATACCTACAAAAGTCCAAATAGGAACTAGTTAAAAGTTCCTAAGTTAAATATTAAAAGTACATAAATTAAATAAAGGGTTAAATCAAGATGTCAAATGATTATTGATCTAACTGCTCCTTTGACTAAATTTTTTTCCTATAAAGGTCAAATCCAAAGAGAGGCTTGGGGATATTCCATATTTTTGATGAATCATTATTCTTCCTGTTTATTCTCAAGAGAGTTCTTGGACAACATTTTTCTAAAGAGGAAAAAGGAGAACTCATTCAGACCTAGTATCCCAGTTAGGGAATCCTTACCTTAGGAGCTCTAAGCTACTTGCATGTTAGAACCAGCTCGAGGGGATCCATATTAGAACCAGGAATGGTTCTGGATCATGCTTGGGTGGATTGTGGTAGTTCTCAAGTGATTCGATTATCTATACAAAGGTCATATCTTCTTGTGAATTTGTTAATGATGGGTAATTGAGTGTGTAGGTTTTCGACCATTGCAATAAATTTAGCTTGCAAGTATGAGGTTCTTCATTTTTCCCTTTCATTGTCTAGTACATTTTCTGGTTAATAAATTTAGGATATTGTTCCCTAGTTTATTTCTGACATTTATTTCCTATTCTATAACTTAAGGGTTTACGATGAGAAGTATGCTTTGAAGACCAAACTTAACAACATTTACAACGCTGATATACGAGTATGGAAGTCATACATTCCATCGCCGAAAACCTCCAAATCTCTATGCCACAAAATAGACCATAGAGAGAGCTCACGCAGCCATGTTGCAAATAAGCCAAAGCATCGTGCTAGTCGAAGCCCTAATATTGAGACCCACGCATCCCAAAGCTCATTAATGTCATCACCCCAGCCTCCAATACCATAGTATATAGTTCATGCCACCTTTCAACAAAGAGCTATGTTTAATCACCATGTCATATATAATCCATAACATGTGTATCGAATACTTAGGGTATAGCCATAGTCCATGGCATATGGAATATACCATGGTCGGCTATGGTATATTTATAAAATTTATACACCAAGTTTTAATAAAACAAGAGCTAATTTATAAAATGCCATATATATTGTATACTAGGTAAACATTAACACACAGGAGTGGATAATTCCGAGTCATAAGACCATAAAAACAATAATATAACCAGTGCAACATAGACTAGTGAAACATCCACTCTTGCTTAAATATAAACTAACAACCGTCATAGTAATCACTAGATTAGGACTGTAAGTATGCCGTTGTTCGAGCTGAGTGCTAGTGACGAACGAGAAGTATGTCTTCTTCTTCTTTTATAATTGGTTTCCGTTGTCAAGTGCACTTGCACGCGATAAGGAAAGAAGTGCATTAGTTCAAAAATAAATAAGTAAGCATCGAAGCGACAAGTAGAAAATAGTTACCTTTCAGGTGTTTACAAGAAAAACAAGTCCCGCCACTCCACCCCTTTATAGTACAAGTTAAGTAAAAAATATTTATAAATCAGTAATCGAACTTTATAACCAATGAGTAAGCAATCAGAATAACACCTATACATATAAATGCACAACCATAGAATTTAGATAGTAAGTAACATAACGACAACATAGCACTACATTAATAACCACTTCCATAAAACAAAGAACAGGAAGTAAGAACAACTTACAACAATCCATTGCAGTAAAACAAAGTATCATACATTCTGCATAAGTTTAGATAATGTCTAGCACGTATTTGACTAGCCTAATAATTTTTATTTTTATCTTCTAATTTTTGGGACATTACATTTTAGGAATAGACCAACGCCTTGTTTAGCTATGGAGTTCACGAAAGTTTATTTCTGATCTTGGCTATATTATTTTTCTTCCATGAGCTAGTTACTACCCAAATATACTTGTAATCTTCCAAGTTAAAATTAACGACCTCCTTATAGTATCTTAAGCTAAATTTTCCTCACATCATAAATTCTCTTTAAACTTGGACATAATAATATTTCTCACATTATTAATATTCTCTAAAATGTAGTTTTTAATAATGACCTAATAGTTTAACCAAGCCATTAAAATAAAATATAAATAAAATTTCAAATATCTCGAATCCCTCACCCGATTTTCAAGTTTTTTTAACATTGTTATGAAAAAATATCTATAAAATATGAGTAAAACTACAAATATATCAAATAAAATAAAATTTCAAATATCCCAAATCCGTGACCGTGTAGATTTTCACGTAAAAGTTTTTGGATTGTCATGAGAAAATCTCTATAAAATGTGAATAAAAATGCAAATATCTCACATCTGTGACCGCTTTCTATAAAATGTTGATAAAACTGCGAATATCTCAAATCTGTGACCGCTTAGAATTTTAGGTAAAAGTTTTGAATTGTAAATGTATTTTTATAAAATATTTTAGTCCATTTTCACTTCACATTCCACTCTTTAAAAAAAAACACTTCAATCAATTATATTTTAATAACTTTTAAAATTGTTTAAAAAGAATTATATATCTTTTCCAACTTCTTCGTTATATGTTTTTAACTTTATCAATCAATTTTATAACAATAATGATAATATTTGAATTAATAATTGTTTTTATAATTATAAATATAATATTTTGTAAACAATGTATTCAATTTTTTAACAATAATGGTAATATTTGAATTAATATTTTGTTTTATAACCATAAATATGATTTTGAAACCATTATTTTTAATATTGTGTAAATGATGTAGTGATACACATGTTATAATATTTAATGATAATAAGACGTGTAATATTATAAATTTAAAATCCATGCCTACATGGAAATCTGCATCGAAGAGCTGACTATAAGTATTTATTTTAAAAATATCAATATTTATATTTTTGCATGGGAGTTGGAGTGCTGCGTGTTTTGAGCTATTGTTCATTTCGGCTTATTGGTTGCTGACTTTCGTATTTAGTTTTCAGGTTTAGCATAGGATTTACTTTTGGATTTGTGGTTATTGGTTTTGTTGATGTACTGATCATATTCATTTCATTAGGTTTTATTGTTGGCAATGTTTTTCTTTGGTTTTATTATTTTTCTTTTTATTTTAGTAGGAATGAATGCATGGGTTGTTTAATATAAATTTTAAAGACTAAATTAACATATTGTCTTAAATTTTTTTTTTAAATATTTTATGATAATTAAGACGATTTTTAAGATGAAATTAACATATTGTGTTAAATATTTCTTTCTAAGGATTTTTAAGACAAAATTAGATTAAAAAGTGCTTTCATTTTTTAATTCTTGATGTTGTTATTTTCTTCTAAAAAACTAAAATTGATTTTTGGGGAGGCAAAAGGATTTAAGGTTTGGATTTTGCATGAAGCTTTTGGTCAACGAGAAGGGTTGTGAGAGATGGACGTTGATGAAAATCCCTGTGCAGTGGGTAATCAATGTATTCGGTAACAGGATGATTAGTCTAGAGGTCATAGTCATTGAGCTTGGCATCAATGACCAATCTGAGAGGAAGGTATGGATTCGAAATGAATAGACGAATTAAGTGGTCAGTGAGAGCAATAGAGGCAGAGTTTGTTGCGCCATTGTGATTTATGATGGGAGACAGTAGTATGGTGGTACACTCCGCCCTCATCTCCTTCTCCACGGCCTAGAAATTTTCATGGTCGAAATGGCAGTGGTTCTACTTTCACTGTATTCATCAGCTCAAGTGTTGTTTTATTAATTTCATCTGATAATGCTTAAAGATTATACGGTGATTATTTCATGTAGCGCATAGTGATTTTATCTAACAGGAAATGCCATCTGTTGCTTCTCATAAGTAATTAGAAAAATGATGTCTGTTCTTAATTTTTATCTATACAGACAGGTTTTCAACGTTGTGGAAGATGGTGCAGGTTATGTTGGATGAATTATCTTCTGCGCAATGTGAAGCGTGGTCATATTTCACCAGATAAAGAAGAGATGATTGTCAGATTCCATAAGCTGCTTGGGAATCGGTAATAAAATATGACACTGTTTAATCATTCTGATAATGAAGTGTATTGGTTATGAAATATATGCACATTACATTGAAAAGGGAAGGAAGTTTGAACATATTTGGCGATTTTAGGTAGGTAAATGGATGGGATTTGAGAGGGTGTGGCTTGGAGAGAAAGTAGGTAGCTAAGTGAAGGAAAGTTTGAACATATTTGGCGAGTTTAGGTAGGTAAACGGATGGGATTTGAGAAGGCATGACCTGGAGAGATTACATCTACTTGAATTGGCGATGACAGAAAAAATAAGCACTACGGGCCTATGATAAGGGCAGAGGAGGGTAATGGAGAGTCATGATGACTCACATCCTTTTGGCTGAACCTATTGATGATGATTTTTTAGATAACGCACTAGAAAACATTTATAATATGACTCTGGGTAGGTGGGAGGACACATATTCAGAGACAAGAGCCCAGAGCTGTGTTTTGATGTATTTCGCTATCTTCCTTACCGCTGCCCCTCACGATATGCAACAAAATTACTTGATATCCATCCGCGGGCCCTGGGCCTTCCGTATGCCTCACAAATTTATTTTACGAACAATTTATAAAACAAATAACCCTACACCTTAGAAACATGGTACTTCTATTGCATTGCTTGGTTCCACATATCTTTCATTTTGTTTTATATCCTGTTTGCGCCTCTTCAAACACTTCTTTTTCTTTCAAGTGCAGACAACTCCGTAGGATACTATGACCCAAATTTGCATACACAGATGGCTCATTTCCTCGGTGTTGTTACATGGATCACCCTTAAATAATAATACCTCACCAGTAGATATTTAATGTGTCTATTTACTTAGTTTTGCTCAGTGATCAGAAGCCTGGATCAATGACCTATGTCCTTGATCCAAGGTGCACCCATGAAGGGGAGGTAGAACTTACCCTAGAAGCAGTAGATGACATGCGGATTGGGATGGGCACACCACTCAGCATGTAAGAATGTGAAATACAAGGATTTAGGTAAGGCCATACCAACAGCTATGTTATTAGTAGAAAACTCTTTCAAGTGCCTTATTATCTGTTATCTCAGCTAGGTATTTTCCGCTGAAAATTTAGATGTATATAAGTCGATATGATTTCGTCTCTCTCTTTCATACATACATAAATTTCAGGTCCATTGGTCTATTCCCATGCCACCATATCTCTTATGGTGAGATTAAAATAGACCAAACCAAAGTAAACATAATTCAATACCTACTTATAAAAACAAGTGGGACTTGTAAAAGGATATCTAGAACGTAATAGAATAAGGCATATAAAATATAAGTGTTTTCTACAATGGAACATTTGGTGCCTTTATAGTGGAAACACATAGAACTATGTGATTAAAATTTTAAAATTTAAGATAAAAGGTAGGTCTTTTCTTCTTTGTGTCTAGATCAATTACTTTATTTCAAATTTTGGCATGTCTTATTTATATTTCTTTTCCAAATTGGCTTGCATAACAGAATGAGAAATTCAATGTAAAAGTTTATAAATACTTGCACTCTCTTTTAATTACCACTAACATTTTTATTCCTACAAAATTATAGTAACATAATTTACCATGCTTATATGGGCTTATAAGATAACATATATGGGTGTGTGCAAGAAGTTGAGGGACCTTTTAGATGCAATGGTGGAGTGAAGTCAATCTCTCTCAATAAAAAAAAAAGAAATCATCTCAAGCAATCCCGAACCTCCCAAGCCTAGTCCCAAGGCTTCCAATAGGCATGCCAACTAGGATAGTAAGACAAATGGCGCCTTCGTATAGCATGCGCGATTTCATTCACTAAAACAGAGGCGCGATTTGGAAAGCCTGTTTTTTTTTTAAATAGGCCTAGTCCGTCTTTTTCTTCTCACCGCGCTGCTATTGGACCAAGGAGGAGCAAATATCGACTGGGCGAATGCGTTTTTAGGTGTGCCAAAGCCCTCCATCTCCACCTTTGGATAAACCTCCCCTTTGTGAGGTATTTTCCTAATTTCCTTTCATGTTTTGTTCTCTTTCTTCATCAATTTATTTGCCCTAGATTGAAAAATTAAAGCATATTAAATTAAATTATGGGCAATTGAAACAAAAACCCAAAGGAATTGGCCAATGGAAAAAAGAACCCCAATGTAATTAGCCAATTGAAACCAATTCCCCAATTTAATGATAAAAATTAAATAATTTTGATTATTTAACAAAATTCATACCCAAAATTCCCATGCCCAATGGAAACCAAAACCCCAATTAACTCAAAAAACAAATGAATTTCACTATTTCCATATGCATATTCACAAGGATCGTTGTGAATCCATACCAAAATCCAGAAATATGCAAAGTTTGTCAAGCACATTGCAAGTTTGCATAAGTAATTTACATGCCCAATGTAAACCAAAACCCCAATTAACTCATAAAAAAAAAACGAACTTCACTATTGTGAATCCAAACCAAAATTAACAAATACGCAAAGTTTGTCAATTATGTTGCAAGCGCATATACAACTAAAAAAAATCAAGTAGAATTCATATATTCCCCTAAAATACATAAACAAACATGGTAAATCCCTTGCCTCTATCCAAAATATCGAAGTTGCTCTTCTAAGAACAACTTCTCGAAGTTGTTCTTCCAAGAACATCAACAAACACCTTATAGTTTTGATGAAACTTCCCAATCCAAGTGTCATAATAAGGTATAGAAGCTTCCCATGCTTTTAACAAATATTTCGTCTTGAACGAAGAGTACTTTTTGGTTAAGGTCAAGACAACAAAGTTCAACAATAGGCTCTATGAACGTGAAGATACATAGGTAGGTTTATGTATTTGATTAAACATGCCAATCACATACTTAGATCATACATGATATTTAATCCAGTGGAACCCTTGCAACCATAAAATCCATAAAGTTCTGCTAAATAGCCTTTGGAGTCCAAAAAACATCACACTACAACAAATAATTACATATCTAACAAAATCGTTTCCTATACTGGGATTTTATTCATCAACAACACATTATACCGCCTATTGTAGGGTCTAGTTGTTGCCTCTACTCGCAATCTGGGAGCTATTCCTACAAAGGCAATAATCAACACCTCATAATTTCGACAAAACTTCATAATCGAAGCCTTAAAATAAGCTAGAGGAGCTTCGCAATCAACATATGCACTCAAGACACTTTATGTACACATGCATGTACTTAAAAATTGGAATTAATACTTGAATTTAGGACATAAATATGAAATGAAAAAATGTTAAATGTTTATTCTTTACTGTAAAATTCAAGATCAATTTTTAAATTTACATGATAGATTTAGTTTATATGTCATTAGTTATATAGTTTTCAGTTCTTAGATATGTCATTATATCATGTGTTTATATTTCTAATGATATTTTATTTGTATTTATGATTGCAATGGCTACTATGGATCATAACAATGTGGAGATACTGAGGTTTATTGTCCATTTGAGAGAGATTGGTTCGGCTTGGAGGGGTGGAGATGAGCTCTGTTGCTCCTTGTCAGATTCATTGTTGTCTATTGTTGATACGATCGCAAGATCGAATGATGCTTTGTATAGCATCGCATCTTACAAGGAGATGAAAAGACAACAATATGCTGATGGGTTAAGTTACAACGAGGTAAAAAAGATGAAAATAAAAAAACAAGCCATCTAATCATTGTTTAGACTGCCTGGGATGGATGACATTCCAGAGATCAGCTTGCCACATATTTCTATTGAGTGGTGCTCTTTTCCACCCATCAAATACAATTGGATGGATAGGTGGTACATGGTTTTTGACATTCCCCCTCACAACATTAGGGAAGTACCGATGTAATTCCTCCAAAAATTGTATGTAGAGTTTGTGATGGGGAAACATGTCAAGTATTTTGACATGTTAGGCTTCTAGGGAGTTGGTAGGGGGGTGCCCCAACACCGACCCCATGCTTGGCATAGAGATGCCAATCCATAGATACCTACACCTCATGCCCAGCTACCGAGGGAAGACATCCCTCCTGCACATGACATGGTTTCCCAAACACAGGAGGAATTTTTTACTCTAGCTGAGATGGTCTCTTGACACATGACCACTATTGACCAGAGAGCGCCCTCTTCCTGTGCTGGTGTACAACCACCAGCTTCTGGTGGTGCAGGGACATCTATTGGTGGGGACAGACTGACATCCCATGTGCCTCAGAGCGAGTCACACGTCTGCACATCATGTGGGGGACCCTGTTATGGTTCTGGACCATGACATGGTACCACTACCATGACTGGTGGTCAGGTAAGAACATTGTTTTAAAACTCTGTTATTGTTCAATTTTTAATTGTTCAATACTATATGTAACATATTAAACGATTCGTAATATATATGCAATATTTACTCTTACAGGAGATTGATGCCTCTCACGGGGGTGGTACTGCACCCGATGTGGTTGTACTCGAGGCCCAAAGAACCACCATTGAGGTAATATTTAAACACTTGTCATTTTGTTATTACATATAATTTTGTTAATGCATGTGTTAGTCTTGATTAATTTATTAAATTCTCTAATATTTACAATTTTTGAAGTTGCAGGAACCCCACTTAGAACATGATGTTGGAGACATTGATATTAATGACATAGTCTAAGGTGGAATTTACTACTACTTGAAGAATATAAGTACATGGGTTATGATTAAATCTTGTTCGAGTTATTTAAATTTCTTACTGTACACTCCTTTATAGATCGCTAATGTAAATATAATTTTTAAACTTGCAGATGCTATTAGCATCTGAAGAGGGGCAAGAAATTGATGGAAGCGGTCTCTCCCATGGTGGAGATATGTCCTAGGAAGGGGTAAGTATATTACAACATGTTATTTTTTCTGTACATATTATTCCATCCATTCAAATCCATGTCTAACTATGGTAACACTTTATGAATGCAAACATCATCGAAGATCCCTGCACTGCCTCTTTGGTTTGGATCTCCCCATAGTCCAAACATAGATAAGGGGGTTGTTTACACCAGACGAGGACCCTCTTTTTTGAACAGAGCGGGTTTGCATGAGGATCAACCCACTCATCCCATAGTAATGTACACACTTCCAATGGCAGTTTTTGGTTAGCTATGAATTCACTTCACAAGTGGTTTTTCTTAATGTTATTTTCGCATGTTTGCAGCATCATGATGTAGAGTCATCCGTGCGAGACCTTACTGGGATTGTTGATGTCGCTGTCAATGCCGCATCTACAATAGGGATAGGTCACACTGAGGTACATCTACTTGAATATTTGTAATTGTACATTTCATTTGTACTGTTTATGGACATGCACGATGTCTAACTATTTAATCATTTGGTGAATGTAGGCACACCCTGGTCCATTAGTGCATGCAACTAAGGTTGATGTTCAACCTATGGCTCCTCTTACTACTGAAGAGTCCTAGCTTAATCCCCTAGAAATGGTTTTTTCAGTGAGATGTTCTTTTTTTACATAATTGATTAGTACTTTCTCATTCATGTACATGTTGATAATTCTTGAGATAATTGACATATTTGTTTTTATTCTCAGAGAAGCATGGTAGAGAGGCTCTCTGCAAAGCGGAGGATAGCAGAGGCACCTATACCCTCGACACCAGAGGCACGTATACCCCCGATGGAGGCAGTGAATCTTTGTTTTATTTACAATTAAGTCATATTTTAAATTTTCAAACTCCGTTATTGATGGACAATACTAGTTTAGTTACCTGATCAAGAAATATTGTCATTGATTTGCAGTCACCAAAGATGCAGAGTGGTCGTAGATAGAACCGAAAAGAATCAGGGTCCAGGAAAAACAAGAGAAAGTTAGATTTTTGGTGTTAGTCTAGGACAAATATGTATTTTTATGTACAATCCGGATTTAGAGTATAGGGGTGCGGTCCGGGATAGATGTTTTGCTTACACATGTACATCAAATATGTTTTTGATACATGTACATTGACAGGCCATAGATAGGCCTTCTATATTTGTATTATAACTTTCATGATATAAAAAATATTTCATATCAAGGCTCTTGAGATATTCATGGTTCAGTCCTTTAAGTGTGATTATACATGTGTGGTGAAGAATGTTTCTATGTGTAATGTTCCGAATTTTTTATAGATTTTACGATTGCATGGAGATATCAGTTATAAATTTGAGAACAATGCACAATTACAATATTACATAATAACAAAAATGTAAATTTTAATTATTTTTTACCACGATCCAGTTGCATATACAATGTTATATTAACAATGTCAAATTGTATTCAAAAAGATGGAACATAGATCTAATACACATTTAAGCACCCAACACAACTAAGCAACCGATCCGACTTGGTGGAATACAAAAGCACCTTACCCACATAACAACCTAACAAACGTTTAAAGGATGCACGAAGTTGACACACTTAAGTGATGCACCAGTGTGTTCTACATAAATAAAATTATTGTTTGGCATGATGTCTTTCATCTAACGAATACATGGGATACACATCGAACCTAAAAGTATCCGAGTATTATAAGGTTGATTCAAAATAATGGTTATGACTATATCCTGCACATTATGTATGTCCTGCACATTATTTTATCATTTTGTTAATGTACATGGCATTTGATGAATGGCCTCGAGTAACAACTTTGAAAGAGATGAAATTTATGTGTGATTTTATTATAGTTTAAATTGATTAGAGAAGTACTATTCTAAATCTTGTTTTATAAATTCATGTTTATGAATTATTATTCGAAGCATTCGTAGCGTGGAGATATATATATTTTGTAATAATGGTGTAATATAATGGCCACTTGTTTCTAAACATAAACATGTTCCATTACATGGTTACTGATGTAATGGCACTGTCTCCTACTACATTTCATCATACAAATGCTCACATCTCTTGTATGAGGGGAAGATCTACAATCGCCTTCAAGCTGACCTTTATGTGCAAAAAATTTCACATTCACTTACTGAGCAAAACCCTAGTTTCCAAAATTGAGAAAAAAAAATGACCGCTTGTCCATGGACCCAGAGTAGAGGGCCACTCTAGCACTATCACGATGTACTGACTCCAACGGAGCCAACGATTCATTGATCCGAGAAACGGTCATCAATCTATGGAACGTTGACTCCCACCTCCTACAGGATTTTAGGGACACCCATTGAATCCCTAACCAGGGCATAGAGTGGAAATCGTGGATCAAAAAGGGATTTTAGTGGGTCGTGCAAGCATGTTTAGGCAGGTTCCATGTGAGAATGCTAGCCACACGTTCACGGTCAAGGAATTTGCAAAGCAGACCCATATGCGCAGAAATTGGACATTCACTTACTGAGCAAAACCCTAGTTTCCAAAATTGACCAAAAAATTATCCCTTTTCCATGGAGCCATATTAGAGGGCCACCATAGCACTATCTCGATGTCCTGAATCCAATGGAGCTAACGGTTTGTCGATCTAAGTAATGGTCATGGTTCTATGCCATGTTGAATCCCATCTCCTCCAGACTTTCTGAGACACCTATTGAATCCCTACTCGAGGCATAGAATGGAAACCGTGCATTAAAAAGGGCTTTCGGTGGTTTGTGCAAGATTGTTTAGGAATTTATTATGCAGGAACACTAGCCATACCTTCACAGTCAAGCAATATGTGAATTTGACCCCTATGTGCAGAAATTGGATATTCACTTACTCAGCAAAACCCTAGTTTCCAAAATTGAACAAAAAAATGGTCCCTTGTGCATGCAACCAGATTAGAGGGCCACCCTAGCACTATCTCAATGTACTGAATCCAATGGAGCTGACCGTTTGTCGATCCGAGCAATGGTCATGGTTCTATGGCACGTTGAATCCCACCTCTTGTAGACTTTTAGGGACACCTATTGAATCCCTACCCGAGGCATAGAATGGAACCCGTGCATCAAAAAGGGATTTTGGTGGTTCGTGCAAACTTTCTTAGGAATGTATTATGTGGGAACACTAGCCACACCTTCACAGTCGAGCAATATGCGAATTTGACCCCTATGTGCAGAAATTGGACATTCACTTACTCAGCAAAACCCTAGTTTCCAAAATTGACCAAAAAAATGGTCCCTTGTCCATCGAACCAAATTAGAGGGCCACCCTAGCATTATCTCAATGTCTTGAATCCAATGGAGCCAATGGTTTTTCGATCTAAGCAACATTCATGATTCTGTGGCATGTTGAATCCCACCTCCTGCAGACTTTCAGGGACACCTGTTGAATCCCTACCTGGGGCATAGAATGGAAACAGTGCATCAAAAAGGGATTTCAGTGGTTTTTGCAAGATTATTTATGCATGTATTATGTGGGAACTCTAGCCACACCTTCACGGTCGATCAATATGTGAATTTTACCCCTATGTGCAGAAATTGGACATTCACTTACTCAACAAAACCCTAGTTTCCAAAATTGACCAAAAAAATGGTCCCTTGTTCATGGAACCAGATTAGAGGCTCCCCCTAGCACTATCTTGATGTCTTAAATCCAACGAAGATGACGGTTTGTCGATCCTAGCAACGGTCATGATTCTATGGCACGTTGAATCCCACCTCCTGCAGACTTTTAATGACACCTATTGAATCCCTACCCAGGGCATAGAATGGAAACCATGCATCAAAAAGGGCTTTCGGTGGTTCTTGCAAGATTGTTTAGGCATGTATTATGTGGGAACACTAGCCACATCTTCATAGTCGAGTGATATGTGAATTTGACCCCTATGTGCAGAAATTGGACATTCACTTACTCAGCAAAACCCTAGTTTCCAAAATTGACCAAAATAATGGTATCTTCTGCATAGAACCAGATTAGAGGGCCACCCTAGTACTATCCCGATGTCCTAAATCCAATGGAGCTAACAGTTCATTGATCCGAGCAATGGTCATGATTTTGTGGCATGTTCAATCCCACCTCCTACAGGCTTTCACGGACACCTGTTGAATCCCTACCAGGGGCATATAATGGAAACTATGCATAAAAAAGGGCTTCTGGTGGGTCGTGCATGTGTGTTTATGAATTTTTTATGTGGTAACACTAGCCACACCTTCATGGTCAAGCAATATACGAATTTGACCCCCATGTGCAAAAATTTCACATTCATTTACTGAGCAAAACCCTAGTTTCCAAAATTGACCAAAATAATGGTATATTCTCCATGGAACTAGATTGGAGGACCACCCTAGAACTATCCCGATGTCCTAAATCCAATGGAGCTGACAGATCATCGATTCGAGCAATGGTCATGATTTTGTGGCATGTTGAATCCCACCTCCTACAAGCTTTCACGGACACCTGTTGAATCGCTACCCGAGGCATAGAATGGAAACCGTGCATAAAAAAGGGCTTTCGGTGGGTCATGCAAGCTTGTTTAGGCATGTGTTATGTGGGAATTCTAGCCACACATTCACGATGAAGCAATATGTGAATTTGACCCCCATGTGCAAAAATTTCTGATTCACTTACTGAGCAAAACCCTAGTTTCCAAAATTGACCAAAATAATGGTCTCTTCTCCATGGAACCAGATTAAAGGGCCACCCTAGCACTATCCCGATGTTCTGAATCCAATGGAGCCAACGATTCGTCGATCCGAGCAATGTTCATGATTATGTGGCACGTTGAATTCCACCTCCTACAGGATTTCAGGGACACTTGTTGAATCCCTACCTGGGGCATAGAATGGAAACCGTGCATGAAAAAACTATTATATTTAAAGGTTTCAATGATCTCACTACATGCACACTTAATTCAACTTCGTGAATCAACATGATTTGAAGCATAAGTCCACCAGATTTGAAAAAGTTGAGTTGGACATTAGATTGATTCTAAATTGAGTTGTGACACTAAGATAAGATTAGGGTTAGGATTAGGGTTTCCTTGGTAGGGTTATGGTTATGGGCCATGCATGTTAGACAATAAACCCTAGTTAGGGATAGGGTTTTCCAAGTTTGGCCTTTGTTGGCATGAAATGCATTGTCCAGCTTTGGCCCAAATCTCTTATTATCTTTTATTATCTTTTAAGTAGAAATTAAACTTCTCAATAAAAAAAAAAAGATGAAATTCCAACACTACTAGGCACTACCCCTTTGGCAATGGACGTGCGGGTATAAGAGGTGAGTTGTCAAGAAGGAAATTATACAATCCTTGAAACATAAGTTTATCATTGCAGCATCTTGTTTCCATCATCCTAGTTGTATATATCGGTTGAAAACATTGACAATATTACCTACTTGAAAAATTAGGGTTTTAGTCCTGTAAGAGAGCCTACAAAGAACTTTGGTAGGTATAACCTACAGAGGTACATATATGTATTCTAATGTTATCTATATCATGTGAATGAGATCTTGAAATGTTCATATGATTGATATATATGGTTTATTGATCATATGTAAAATTTGACATGTTCATTAACTTGACATACAAGAGAATTTTTGGCATATTTATAAACAACATTATGGAAAATTTCGCATATCAAGAACACAAAATTGACATATTCATAAGAAACATACATGGGAAAATTAAAATTATTATACATACCTCATCATGCTAGATCCCACCTATTATCATGCAACAAAGGCCTCCAGATCATCTCTTATAATGATGGTCTCCATTAGTCTCTCGTGCTATGTATCCGGTAAGAAGTAGCGTACAAGAAAACAAAATTGACATATTCATAAGAAACATACATGGGAAAATTAAAATTATGATACATACCTCATCATGCTAGATCCCACCTATTATCATACAACCAAGCCCTCTGGATCATCTCTTACAATGATGGTCTCCATTAGTCTCTCATGCCATGTATCCGGTAAGAAGTAGTGTACCTTCGATGAATTCTGACTAGGCATTGTTCATACCTGGAGGTCTCTACTAATGATTAAGTTGGTAAAGTGATACACACTTGCACCTGGTTTGTAATCCCTGTAAATATATCCACCCTTATTTCTTGCATTGTTGTCATGTGTAAGGTATTCACCTTTAACAACCATAGACCCGATGGGGAAGTCGTTGTTTTCATCATTAATCATGGACATAATGAGGGTTTGCTTTCCCTCTATACAATGTGCCAACCAGTAATCACCACCCCATTCACTATTTTTTGAGGCAACCACTATGTATATGTGTCCTGCATAGTATGATTGAAGGTATATGAGAAAATATTTTTCATGTGATACAAGGAAATTAATGTGAGTTTCAAGACTACGTAAATTTTACAAAAAAATGTTAAGGAAATGCATCATACCAGGTTGTACAAGGTCTTATACATGATCAAAATCTATAGAAATAGACGATTGGTCTTCTTCCAACGGAGTTAATCAATAATTGCACTCTGATCAAGTGGAAGTGATATGCGATCCCATCCATCAACCCAATCCAATGATTCACACACATCACAGTCACCATCACAATAAGGCAGGCAAAAACAAGCGAGTTTTCTGGTCCAAATTTCAAATACTGGGTTATCAGAGCTTCGAACGGAATGAAATCCATGAGTCCCAGGAACAATCTTGCATTCCCATGCATGTGAACGATATATGTCTATTACCTCCCAAAAAAATCTCTCCACATGTCTCTTTCTTGTGGATTCTACTTGCATAGCTGATTCCTCTCCCATTACTGACGTGCACCACCTAACTATAGATTGAGCATTTCAAATAGTAGATATTGTAGATAATTTCAATTCCTCTCTTTGTAGGGTTGTTTTGACACATGCTCCATCTCCATCATGCTCTCCTTTACCATGCCTAGTCTCAAAATAGTTCCACATCTGTGGAACTTTGTATTTTTTATGCAATGAACACATCCATTGAAATATGCATGCATTTTTGAACTGACCAGCACATCCATCAGACCAAATCTAGTGCCAATCCATCTATATGTTCTTGCCCTTCAAATGATCATAGAACATGATGAAGCAATGACGTACATAGTGGAAGTCATGGCACCTGTCATAACTTATGTAGAAGTGATATTCCTTTAGAATTTCTCTTTGCTCTTCACCGCTATTTGGGCCATGCCTATATGTGATATGCACCATCAAGGAAACCTGCTCAGAGTGATAATACTGACTTTGAATCTCATTTTGAGGTTGCAGAGTGTAGTTATTAGCAAAATCAACAACTGAAAGTATAGTACCATGAGGAAATGTATCCCTACATATTCTAAATTTCTCATCCTGCCATCGTGCCAAGTGGACATGCTGAACATATTGACATGTCTTTTCAATAGATTCCTTGATGAGGACACTAAATTGTACCTATTAACACAAAATGATCTCAATATCAGGTTTTTTTGTAAGGAATGAAATGCAACTGTTCAAACATAAGTTTATAGATAAATGCATGTACCTGAGATGTCATCAATTGTATTTTTTTGCTTTCTTTCCCTGGGAGTATTTCATAGCTGATATATTTGAAAATTTTCATGTATGTAACCATATTCCCAAATTCATTGTTTCCAGTCTCGTGCATACATTGGCTCAATAATGCCATTCCAACACAGTTGGAGCAAGTTCCATCCAAACAGGATTTTGCATAGTAAGTTTTCCCCTCAAGCCTATTGCACATGATACTATGAATGAATTCTCTTGATGAGGTCTGTGGTATTGTCAAGGATCAATCCGGCACATGGTTAGTATGCAACACATGATGAATGTACAAAAATGTTTCATAGTAATATTCATATTCTACATGGTATCTACAACAAGTGTTACGAAGAGTATTTATTCTAACATACCAGGGGTTACATTTCTCAAAAGATCTTTGCCCCAAATTCAATTGTCTATGTTCATTCCTAAATTTCTCGTATAGTTCTATCTGTGTTATATCAAGAATATGCTTAATATGTGGTTCACATTCCTTTGAACCTCTTCTCAATTTTAGTACATCCTTCCGATTTGAAGAAGGCCTTGTGTGATCATGCCAAAAACTCTGCACTAGTCCCTTTACTACATCAACTAGCTTCATGTCACGACGTGGAAACCGACCAATAAAGGCCCGAAAATATGTCTGGGCGGTTGTGTTAAGATGTTCTCTTCTAATAGAATACATATGGAGGGTTTTTACATTCAAATTAACTAGTTTAGATGTAGGCTTGAGAAAACGAAGGACCATGGTGTTGTTATTTACAATTTCTTGTGACAACACATGACGAACCACATTGCGGTCCTTTGACCGTGTGTTCTTACTAATTTTACCAAAGGCATCTACTAAGATTTTAACTATATGAGAACTTGGTCTAGAAGGCTTTATCATATTTATCCCTAATGATTTCCTAACAATATCCATGCCCCTAGATTTTAACAATGATAAAAATAATCTACATTTATCTCCATCACATTTAGAAACAAAATATTTATTTAGTATCTGTTGAGTTTGATAAGAAATACTACATTTAGATAGCGTACCTTCAATGGAATTGAGGATTCCTTCATCAACTTGCATACGCTTCGTAGTTCTTCGACGTGTGCTTTCTAATGGAGGTAAGGGGGTTGGATTTCTATAATCTAGTGCATCAACAATACGCTCTGGCATTTGAGTAGCAACTTGTTGTCCTTCATTATCTTCCTGATAGTTGGATGGTGGAAGTCCAACATCCTCATCGATGGTCCGGATAATATTTTCTTCTTCAATAGTAGGCTCCATGTCCAATGCCTCTTCAACAGTAGGCTCCATGTACAACGCCTCTTCATGAGCTTCGTCTTGAGATGGTAACTTATCACATTGACTTGATGTTGATGATGAATATGATGATGATGATGAAGATGGAGATGATGATGAACATGATGATCATGGCGATGTTGATGGAGATGATGATGATGATGATGACGCTGGTGACGATGATGATCATGTTGATGAGGATGATGATGATGATGATGATTGTTTACAACTTCTAACTTGCAGAGTATCGAAAGAAAC
The DNA here is from genome assembly GCA_001517045.1 of Pseudotsuga menziesii. NCBI lineage: Eukaryota > Viridiplantae > Streptophyta > Pinopsida > Pinales > Pinaceae > Pseudotsuga > Pseudotsuga menziesii. The sequence goes on along the minus strand of LPNX011173074.1, from coordinate 218,315 downwards.
ATGGTGAAGAAAATGATGGTTATTTGGACTTTGGTTAATTATGACAATGCGGATGTATGATAATGGCGCATAAATGATGAAATTATCTCACAATCCAATGTTATAGAAAAAGGATACGAAAATCAACGGTTTAGAGTAGATCCTCTCTGTGAAAATGCATGGGAGATAAAGGTATGTGGAGATAATTAACAAGGCGTGAAGATCGATGGTTATGGGATCGGGTCGACAAGATATACGGTTGATAAGAAGTTCGCTCTGTAAAGTTGCACGTTGTTAAAAACAAAATGGCCCAGCGGAATGTGTACGTGTAAGTTAATATAATGGCTTAAAAATAAAGTGAATATTCATCAATGGCTATCATTAGATCTGGAGGGTAGATTTGCACGGTGGTTGAAGTAGGAAAGTGGTAGCGGAAGAAAAACCATGGTGCATGTGGCGGCTTGTGGTACATTCTGCAGAGAAAAATGGTTTAAGAAAAACCACTAGAAAAATCCTCTGGAATGGACTTCTATATAAAGTGAAGTTGACTTATTTTGGAAAATCATTTTTTATTTTACATGTCGGGACGAATGAAAGAGACCGCCCACCATCCTTCGCAGTCAACTTCCTATACATGCCGTTATAGTCAGAGGTAAGCTTCGAGCACTTGAGCTTTATTCATAGAATTATCATCATTTTTATATTATGGAGAAAGAGAAAGGGTTAGAAGGTCTTGCCCGAGTCCTAGATGAAAGGAAAGAATTCTTGGTTGATAGAGATAGAGGCATATATGACCCATTCCTATCAATGGAAAATGTATCGATTATTAAGGAAAGATTGTGGCGATATAATTCACAAGGAAACGAAATTTTGAATGCCTGTAAGTCATTTCTGTATTATTTCACCATTGAGCAAACCTTACCTTTTCCTGAATTCACCGAGTGGTGTGCAAGTAATTACTTGTCTTCTGAAAGAGTCATTGTAAGTCGCTCCACATCCAGGATATTGTGTAGAATTGATACAAAAGTTGTCCGTCAATTTCTGAATTTGCCTGATAATTACCCCAATAGTGGTGAGTCTATAAATGAGTCTGTTTTGGATGAAGTGTACAGAGGTTGTAAAAATGAATTTCGATGTGAATTTTTGTCTAATATTCTTAAAGAAGGTCAGTCATTGGAAGGTCTCTTTTTTTTGTATTGTATTCACATCTTCAAAGAGGAGGTCCAATTGGTTGTGTCTTTGGTCTGTTAGGTTTTAGGTCTAGATGATGATTTTCATCTTAGTGAGGTTGTCTTGGGCTTCTTATTGAAAATGAGTTCAGTTGGTGTTCAGTCTGAGTCCCATCCGGTTCATGTCTTCATTTTTGATGAATATTTACTAGAGGTTCATGTC
>LPNX011173074.1:208566-210063 GCA_001517045.1 Pseudotsuga menziesii | reverse complement strand
GCGGAATCAAGTTCAGTTTTTAAGTCTAAAGCAGAATTCATGGATAGTTATGTAGAAAAGTAGAGACAGTCCCTAGAAGAAACTAAAAATCTACTCCCACGAGTGAGAAGTCTGAATAACCCAAAGACTTCCTTGATTTCTACTTGGGATGTAGAAAGAAATACTTTAAAATTAGCTATGGTAAGTGATAAGAATGTGGCTGAAATGGAAGTAAGATTAGATAAAATCAGTGTACCTGATAAAATAGAGTTGCATAAACAGACATGAGATATTATTTATTCAGATTTATTGCATGCCATGGTGAAAATTAACAAGTTGCAAGTTTTGGTTGATAAATTAGAGGTCCAATTAAAGCATGAGAAAGTTGAGAACAAGGCGAATTCTATTCAAATAAAGAAATTGCAAGCAGATGTCGTAAATTCAGGGAATGAAATAGGGAACACACAAGCCATCATAAGACTTTTAGAAGAAAAAGATAATGCCCTCCAGGTAATAAAGAAGAAGTTGAAAATCTCGAGTTTCAAACATGTTCAGTCATCAGAGTTGTTAGTATTGCAGGAGGAGAAGGACAAGATTCATCAGGAAATGATGGAGTACAAAGGCAGAACTGTGAAAATGCAAGAAGAAAAGAACAAATGGGAAATGGAGCGAAATAATTTAATAGCACAAATTTCACAGTTGAAGAAAGACCAAAATGATGAAAAAGAGATTATGGAAGAACTAATGAGCCAGACTCCTACTGATGAAGATTTGACCATCGTAAATATTGAAAAGCCTTTAAATGATTTTTCTGCTGATGATATACTAGTACCCGTGTCACAAGTATGCCTGAAGGATGTAGAGATAAGGGAATTAAAAGAAGAAAATGAAAAAATCAAATCCGAGCTGACTAAAATGGCTGAAAATAAGAATATGATATTACATGATAAAAGTCAATTACAAAAGAAGCTTAATGAATTAAAAGAAACGAATATAGAAAAGGGTCATTTCCAAGGGGCTAAACACATAATATGGGATACATTGTCTGTGGAGATTACTAAGTTTAGACATTATTTGAATTTCATTGATGACCAAAGTACATTGGTTAATTTAGCCAATCAGAGATTAAAATTAGTAAATGAGACTATGGAGAGGAAGCCCTTGAGTACAGCTCAGAATGCAATGAATTTCTTGAATTCATTAACTTATAAAAAATTACAAGATATAGGAATCAAAGATAGAGTGGCAATGGTACTGTGGTCAAAAAGGTTCATTCACAAACATCATCTTATGAAGACAGTACAAGATAAGGCTGATGAGATGACTTCACGTATTAATGATTTAAGGCATGCTTTTAAAGAATTGTTTGAAGATGGCCTCCCTTCTTTCTGGGACGAAGACAGAAGACTTCTTTCTCAAGAACACTACCATAGCCTGCTAGTACAAAGCCGTATGGATCACTCCAAGTTTGATGATTTGGTGAAGGGGCTGACGGGAAAATTCATCATGGACAAGTTA
>LPNX011173074.1:198566-203566 GCA_001517045.1 Pseudotsuga menziesii | reverse complement strand
AAGGCCGAGCCTCCACCCATGCTTTCATGGAATTCCTATGCCTATGTGTCTGCTTTGTACTTTGCTTTGGATTCAACATGCCTATGCCTTGGAGTATGATAAACCATGGCTAATTCATCAGTGTATCCAAATTTCCAATATGCTTGTGTTTAGCGGTTCGTCTGATTATGTTGCACACCTCCATTTTTTATGAGATTTTAGAAATATATATGGTTTCTTTTGTAGATTCTAGATATGTAAATTTTAACAAGAATACATAATTTTTTCTATTTTTTTCTTATTTATCTTCTATCATCACTCCTTAACTAAAAAAAAACACTGTTAGTGTTTTTTCCATATCTCTTTTGTTTCTCAACCATTTAAAAAAAAAATGTATGGTGCACTAAATAACACCAACCTCTACACGCTATAAAAAACCCACTTCCAAATAATTGCATTAAGACATTCAAACACTGCACCCACAATTGATGTACCATTTTTGAGGTTTGATCTCTTAGATAATTAAAAACAAATTTAAAAATATTATTTTTATTATTGGAAAAATAGTGGTGCACTAGTCCTATATGTTCTGTATATGTATACCAGTTTTTGTAAGTTTATTCCATCATTTAGACACTGAGACGCTGCACCCACAAAAACATATGCCTTATAATTTGTCCCAAAAATAAAAGTGCCCGTTAAAAAATATCTAACTTTATATAGTTAACAACATTTTAAATCAAAAAAAATTATATATTTGGAAAGGTCATTCAATTTCCTACATTTCTTGTTTTTAACTGATTGCAAGATTCATTGTGTAAGTGTCTCAAAATATCCATGCAAGTTGATGGATGTTTGTTTTTTTCAGTTTTGTATTGCATCTAATGTGCCAAAGGAGACCCTCAACTTCTTGCACACATCCATATAATTTACCATGTTTATATGGATTTACAAGATAACATGTTTATATGGGTGTATATATGAGAGGGAGCATTGACCCATGCACTCAATTTAAGTTCCTTTCAAATAGATCATGATCATAGCTGGTCATAGCTCATTAGAGGAATTTTCACCCCAAAATCAGCCTCCTAAAAAAAATTAATAAAATAATAGTTAAAATAATAAAATAATATTTATTAATTTTTGAGGAAGAAAAGAAAAAACTAGTGTTTTGTTTGTATTTTTGACATATCTTCCCATGTTTTTACTCAAATTTCGATCGCGAGAGTTCATTGGATGTGGAATTAAATTTTTCAACTAACGAGTACCCACTCGGCATACTTTTGATGGACCCTGCTACCCCAAAAATGAGAAATACCTGAAAAAAATGTGATGATGATGGCATCATCACATTTTTCAGGTATTTCTTATTTTTCGGGTAGCGAGGTCTATCAAAAGTATGTCGAGTGGGTACTCATTCGATGCAGAATTAAATTCCACATCCAATGAGCTCTTCCAATCGAAATTTGAGTAAAAAAATGGGGAGATATGTCAAAAATTCAAACAAAAAAATTATTTCTTTTTTATGATACCTATCCCCAAATTTATATTAAAAAAGTGTTTAAGACCTATACGGTATTTCAAATGTAAATCAATTTCATTGGCTAACACATGATGACATGGAATTTGAGTTAAAGTTAAAAGGCCCATTTTGAGTTGAAAATTCCTCTAATGTTAGATCGTAAATAATATTGTATTTTTAATTAATGTCTTTCTTAGGATTTCCACAATGAATTTTTCTTATTTTTCTATAAAGGGTGCTAGCTCAATGGAAGAGTGCTTGCGAGTGCTTGCTTTAGAACCAGGAAGATAGTAGTTCCATTCCACTGCACCTTGATATTGTAACACTATTACATAGAGGGGGTTCTTAAGACAATATTTGTTTATATTGTTTCAACTTAAGACAAAACAAAGTTTGTGTATTGTCTTAAGTATTGTCTTTAAGTGGGTGTCTTAAAGTAGGGTGTCTTAAACTATTGTCTTAAATTAGTCTCTTTAATTTAATACAATAGTTTAAGACAATACTTAAGACAACACACAAACTTTGTTTTGTCTTAATTAGACACAATTCACACAAATATTGTCTTAATAACCCCCTCTATGTAGTAGTGACGTGTTATGACTTTACAATGAATGCAAGGATTTTCAGAGCATTGATCGATCAAAACCCTACTCGACGATATTGAAATTTGAACAAGTTGTCTTGTTGATATGCAGAGCTAGTTGTGTTCTGAATAGGAAAATAATACACATGTACATAGTTGTTTGGTAGAAGGATTGGAATGTGTGAACCTTTCTGATTAATGAAGTTGTTTAGGTGATGTTAGGGTAAGTTTGATTCCCATAACTTCTTATTTTTTATTTGGAAAATATAAAATTATGTTGGCTTTCAAAGATCAGAATAGTGTTCTCTCTTGATCTTTGTAGTGGGTATAATTCTTTTAACCTGATCCAAAATTTAATTTATTTTTTGCTGGTTTATTTGATTGAAATTTTGATAAAATTATTTGGAAAATATTTCAACTTTAAAATGTTGTATATTTTTATTGTAAAATGCAAAATGGTTTCTTAAGAGTTTGAGTTATTTAGATTTTAAAATGTTGTTGTTCGAGATTTATATTGTATTTATTATAATATACAAGATTCATTTGATAGCAATAGTGCTAATTTTTTGGGTTATGTATTCATATTTAAAAAAAAATTGTTTTACATTTTAATTAAAACTTAATTTATATTTAAAAAAAATAGATTAAGGTTCCTTATTTTCTTTATTACTATTACCATTCATGCTTTTCCTGCTTGTTCTTATATCTTACAATGACAATATTTATTAAATATTCTTCTAGTTAGGTTAAAAATAAAGTGCTTGTTATTATATCTTACCATTACAATATTTCTTAAATATTGTTCTAGTTACATTAAAAAAAAGTTCCTAGCCAATGTGAATAGTTGTGCTAGAAAGAAATATTTGATCTGATTATTATTTTTTTTAGGTGATCTTCTTGTTTCTTCAATTAGTTAATAAATTCATTTGTTTCTTCTAAATTCCTATGATAGCATAGAGGACAGGGTGAATGTGATCCAATTTATGTTCGCCCCTTTTTAAATGAATTAAATTGCTCCTCCTCTTAATTGCTATCAACGCTGGCATCCATAATCAGTGAAAAGGCCACTTCAAACTAGAAACATGTAGGTATTGTGAGAACAAAGCACCAACTTTATATTCTAAAATAGAGTCACATTACCTTCCAAATTATATAAACCCCCAAAACATGCCTAAGATTACTCTCTCGGCCTTCCTGATACTTCAACTAGCTATAATTGATGCCCTAGTGACCTATAGAGATCGAAGAACATTAACTCAGAATTCCCTATCTTATAGCCTCGCAATCACTGTTGTGGCTTCTTGCTTCACTTCAGATTTCAAGTCAGAGTAGTAGATATCAGATAAAATGCATAATTATATAAAGAAAGTGCATGATAATAATTGCTTGAATTTTTTTTTATGAAAAATAGGTATTTGCAATAATCTTAATCTAAGTAGTTTTTGGGAAGTGAAATAAAGTGAAAGTTTCCAAACTCTATTAAATTCATGTGATAGTAGAACGTGAGAGGTTGAATGCAGTGTGTGGATCTAGCTTTCTGTTTATTAATTAGATTGTTTTTTAAACTATATGTGTGAAGTGGGCGTGACCTACATTGCAGAGTAGGTTGAACTTAGAGTTAATATTCTAAATATTCACTTAGAAACTGTGGTTGATGAAATATAAATAAGAAATTTTGAGAAAAGAGAGCTAATCTGAATCTTCTTGCTTTGTTGATGTATTTCAAGAAAACATAAATCTATCTTAACACGTAACTAGGACGAGAAGTAGGAGGACAAGGAGGAGGATGTGGTAGGGGACATGGGGTTTGTTGAGGAGGGGAACGTGGAGGATGATGACATAAAGGGTGTGGAGAGGAGAAGGTTGGAGAATAGGAGGAGGCAAAGGAAAAGGGTAGGGCAAGGAGGAGAGGGATGAGATAGAGATGGGGAAGTAGGAGGTGGAGAAGCTAGAGGTGGGGGGAAATGATGAGGCAAGGATGAGGTGAAGGTTAATGGGGAAGAGATGAAGAAATAGTGGGAGGAGAGGATGAGGAGGGAAAGGGAAAGGAAGGGGATAGGTGGAAGAGGGGAAGGAGGAGGGGAGAATATGAAAGAGTGGGGGATTTGTGCTGATGGGAGGGAGTAGATAAGAGGAGTTAAGGTAGGGAGGGATTTAGGGTGGAGTCAAGGTAGTGGGAGGAGAAGGAAGGGGAGGGAGGAGCGCGGTCTATGAGGAGGAAAATATGGAGGGGGTGAGGAGAAGGATAGAGAAGAGGAGGAGGACTGAAAGGCAGAGTCTAGAGGGAGGAGGAGGCACATGTGGAGGATGAGGAGGGGGGAAGAGGTGGAGGTGGAGGTAAAGTAGGAGGGGAAGGTGAATAGGGGAGAGGTAAAGGTAGATGGGAAGGAGAGGAGGTGAAATTATTAGAAGTGGGGGTGGTGGGTGAGTTTTTGGACTGGGAGGGGGTGGAAGGATGTGAAGGAGAAAATAGTAGGGTGATGGAGGTATGAGGAGAAGGAGAATGTTGAGGGGGGTGAGTTAGAGGAGGTGTAATGGAGAAGGAGTGAGAGGAAGAGGAGTGGTGTGTGAGTAAATAGGGATAGTGATGAAGTAGTGTGGGAGTCTAGGTAGTGGGAGGAGGAGGAAGGGGGGGTTAAAGTGGAGAGGTGTGAGGTAAAGTAGGTTTAGAGGAGGAGGAGACAAATGAAGGAGGTAGGGGGGAGAGAGAGGCGCGAGGAAGGGAGGAGTGGGAGGAGGTGGATGTGGGAAGAAAGGAGTAGGGGAAGGTAAATGGGTGAGAGGTGAAGGAAGAGGGGAAGGGGAGTTGGAAGAGGAAGAGGCCAAGGAGAGGGGTCAGGGATGGAGAGAGTTACATTAGAGTCAAGGTAGTGGCAGGAGAAGGAAGGGGATAGAGGATGGTGGTATATGAGGAGG
>LPNX011173074.1:175955-198510 GCA_001517045.1 Pseudotsuga menziesii | reverse complement strand
GGGGTAGAGGTTGAGGTGGGGGTAAAGGAGGAGGGGAAGGTGAATGGGGGAGACGCAAAGGTAGAGGGGAAGGAGAGGAGGTAAAATTCTATGAAGTGGGGGTGGTTGGTGAGTTTGCGGAGTGGAAGGGGGTGGGAATAGGCAGAGGAGGAAATGGTACGGTGAGAGAGCTATGAGGAGAAGGATAATTTTGAGGGCAGTGAATTAGAGGAGGTGGAGAGGAGAAGGAGTGATAAGAGTAAGAGGAGTGGTGTGAGAGTAAAGAGGGAGATCAAGCGAGTGGTGTGGGAGTCTAGGTAGTGGGAGGAGGAAGAAGGGTGGGTTGGGGGTGTTTAGGAGGAGGGGAATGTGGAAGTGGGTGAGGTAAAGTAGGTTGAGAGGAGAAGGAGGGAGATGAGGAGGAAACAAAGGAAGGAGGTAGGGGGAGTGAGAGGTGCAAGGAAGGGAGGAGTGGGAGGAGCTGGATGTGGGGAGAAAGGAGGTGGGAAAGGTGAATGGGTGAGAGGTGAATGACGAGGAGGAGGGGAGTTGGAGGAGGAAGAGGCCAAGGAGGGGGGTAGGGAGATGGGAGGGGGGGGGAGGAGGGTAGAGGTGGAGGAAGTGGATAAGAGTGGGAGAGTGGGGAAGGAATATCAGATGAGGAGGGTCATGGGATTATGGGGAGGGTGAGGGAGGGCGCGAAAGGAAGTGTAGGAATGGGGGAATGATGGTGGATTTTAGGTAGTGGGAGGAGGATCAAAAGTGGAGGGAGGAGGTTGGTGAGGTAGAGGATGGGGAGAGGAGGAGGAAATGAAGGTAAGGGGTATGGATAGGAAGAGGGGGAGGAGGAAGAGGTGGAGGGGAAGGAGGAGGGGTAGATGTGGAGGAATGACAGAACTGTGGGAGAGGGACGGAGGTGTATGGAATATGGAGGGACAGAGGATTATGGGGAGGGTGAGGGAGGGGGTGAAAGGAGGTNTGTTGGTGGAGTCCAGGTAGTGGGAGGAGGAGGAAGGGGAGGGAGGAGGGGGTTAGGTAGAGGAGGGGGAGAAAAGGAGTGGTGGACATGAAGGAAGGGGGTAGGAAGAGAAAGAGGTGGAGGAGGCATAGGTGGAGGGGAAGGAGAAGGAGTAGGAGGTGGAGATGGGGGGAAGAAGGAGTGGAAAGTGAATGATGGAGAGGTGAAAGAAGAGGGGGAGGAGAGGAGGAAGAGGAAGAGGAAAATAAGGGGAGATGTAGTAGGGTAAGGAGGACAAGGACAAACAAAGGTGGAGGAAGCAGAGTAGAGAAGGAGAGGGGAGAGAGGGGTAGGACGGGAGGAGGGGATGTGAAGGGTGCAGAGGTCGATGGAGGTGGTAGGAGGAGGTCAAGGAGTGGGAGGTGTAGAATGAGGGGAATGTGGAGTGGGTTGAGGTAGATTAGGTGGACATGATAAAGAGAAAGAAGAGGAGGAGGATACAAAGGAACAATATGAGGAGGTAGAGGTAAGGATGAAGGAGGAGTGGGAGGAGGTGGACGTACGAAGAAAGGAGGAGGGGAAGGTGAATGGGGGAGAGATGAAGGAAAAGGGGAAGGAGAAGAGTGAGAGGAAGACGAAAAGGATGGGGCTAGAAAAAGGGGAAGGGGAAGGTGGAGAAACAAGGAAAGAGTAGGAAAGAGGGGGAGAGGTAGGGGAGGATGAGGAGGGAGAGGGGGGGGATGACACTAGTGGAAAATGAGAGATTAGTGACCAGAAGACCAAAAAAATTGGTCACCAGACTTTTTTTCAAGGGATAAATGACCAAAATTGATAAATTTAAGTGAGATAACTAAAAAGGACCAAAATAGATGACCACTTTTGGTCACGAGATTAAAACCAACTAAAAACTACCAAGATAAATGACCAAATTTGGTTATGGGATATCTAGAATAAAAATGACCACATAACAATTGGTCATTTATTTGGTCATTTTTAGTTGTCACTCCGGCAATGAATAAAATTATAAATTTGACAATGAATTTGTACATTTTATTAAATTCTAACATATATATAATATGTATTTACTCATCCCTATATTAACAAAATTGAATTAATGCAACCCAGCTATATGATGTTAATTTGGACATGGCCTTGGTATATAAAAAAAAACCCATTAAACCTTTAAACCCACTAAACCTTAGCAGATAATGTTAATTATAAGGCCAATTTACATAACCTTGGCATATAATTATAGTTTTTATAGGCTAATTTCAATACGACCTTGGGACTAATGATTTACACCAAATTAAAAAAATCAAAATATAATTCCAAAAGGCCAAGGGTTGAGGTTGAGACTAATTATTTACACGATGAAACAAAATTTAATGGTCCAAATATTTTCTCCCATTAGTGATGGTTTAGAGTTTCCACAAACAGTGAAAAAAATAAAAACAAAAATAAAAATAAATTGCCAAATACCTATTTAAAATGTGAAAATCATTCCATACCTATAAACTTTCTCATATTTAATTAAATTAATCAAAATCCCAACTACACCAACAAATAAAACAACAGACCAAAAGCACACCTTATATCCTGTGTAAAATAAATTTTTAAATGGCTATGTAAAATGTGAAAAGCATGCCATACCTATAAACATGCTCATATTTAATTAAATTTATTAAAATCCCAACTACAGCAACAAATATGCTCTTATTTAATTAAAAATTTAATTAAAAACCCAACTACACCAACAAATAGAAAAACACACCTTAAAGCCAATGCCACATCCATGACCTTCCTAAACACCAAAAATAACAGCACCTAGATCAACAATGACATTTAAGGGACCGAGAGAGCATTTTATTTGAGTCTTCGTCTATGTGACATGGATCGGCTTAGCGAATAGTCTTACTAAAATTCAGTTCCATTTTGCGGTAGATCTCTCCATGTACCTAAAGGTATGTCTCAGCTACAAACCAATTTAGGGGAAACCATTAATCCCTAATAATTTCATGTGAATATTTTCAACTTCTAGGAGGCCTAGAAGATTTTTTCCTTCAAACTTTCTTACCATGTTTGTATCTCTCTAGACTGGGATGCTGAGATTCGTCCATGGAGGTCAACATGAGGAGATTGTTGTTTTTGTTCTAGATCGTAGTTTTCATGGGTTAGGGCATGCTAGGAAGTTTTTCTAATGTAGATTCTTTGAAAATAAATTGCACCCTCAATAGCTCCATGGTAGGGTTTTTAGTAGAGTTTGAGATGGTACGACATCAATTCCAAGCAGTGATTAGTATATTGGATGGTTTCTCTGTCATGGTGAGCAATTTTGATATGATTGAAGGGGTTGAGGTTTATTGGTGGGGGGCCTATGAGGATGATTTTGAGAATTTGACTAATGGGTTTATTATATCATAGGAGAAGATGAACAGAACCTATAAGAACAATTATATGGTGGTTATATTAACTAGTTATAGATTGGACCAGTTTAAGGCTCTGAGAGTATGGGACATGTCTACGGCATCATATCTCGGTCATGTCCTGCTGGAAGGGAGTGATGACAAGTGAATTAATTTTTGACAGAGGAGACTAGAAGAGGCATAATAGGTGAAGGAATTACTTACAGCAAATTGCAAAGTAGAAAGGAGATAAGGAAGGGGAGCTTATCTTCATAGATGGGCCAATGATTTATGGAATTGCCACCACCACTCAAGATTATCTTGTGATCTGACTCCACAGAGGGGGAGTTTAGAGTTAGAGGAAAACAGTTTTGCATAATTCCGAGGAAAATAAATCAAATTAAGTGTGTAATATGATCATTTCTCCAAGAAACCAAAATCCTTGCCGAGGAAGAACCTATACATGTTTTATGACGATATAAATTTTCAATTTTTCTTCTTACAAATGCTTCCATCATAACTTCTGGACGTGTCAATGTAAGTTTCATTACGAAGAACATGTGCCACACACATACACTAATTCTGAAATAAGCAACCAAATCCATCCTTTGAAAGGTGAATCACGAGTTGGGTGGAAAAAAATCAATTTTAAGGCTTCATTCTGTGTTATTTGATATTGGTTTAGTCCATTCCTTTATTATGTTTTGTCATGTTTTTTTTTCAATTTCAAGTATTTTTTAAGCCGCATTCTATATTTTGCATTATTCAAATAAATGACTAAATGGCCTGATGTTGAACTGAGATCAAAATTTTGACATAATAATTTTTTACTTATTAGGTGGTAGAAAATAGATGTTGGAATTGTGGTTCAGTCCAATATTCCAATGAAGCTCTTCTTAGGCATATACAAACATTCAACCATTCTAGCTTCACCTTAGATTCACATCATACCAGAGATGGTGGATTTATCTCGCAGGATGACAAATATCTTGCTCCCTTCTTGTAAGATGATTCCATGTTGTACAACTTTGAAGAGGAAGGGGAAGACACCATGGAGAACATCAATGGTGATAATGTGGTTGACAAAGAGGAATTACTAAGAGAACTTGGAGGCATTTGCTTGAAATACATATAAAATTTGGTTGATAGTTTGACCGATGATGATGATGATGATGAACTCTCAGATTTAGCTTCTATAAATATTGTCACAACAAAATTAGCTAGAAGAACTACATGTCCTGGTGCAGCTAATAATAGAAAAGAAGTGTATGGTATTAAGAAAAATAACAATAAGTCAAATGGTTTCATCACAGTAGAGGAGACATCTAGACAATCTTCTCTCATGAAGACAAAAGATAAAAGATCCAAAGTAACTTTTCCAAATGTGGTAGAAAAGGAAATTAAGACCATCAATGAGAGTTACTTTGGTGCTTACAGTCGGTTTGCAATTCACAAGGAAATGCTTAGTGATCAGCTGAAGTATGGATTTCTTTTTTGATGTCAATGTTCACTCTTTTTAATAATTTTGTCACGATATCCACAAAAGAGAAGGAACAAGTTTTAAACTTACACGACGAAACAAAATTTAATGGTCCAAATCTTTACTCCCATTGGTGATGATTTAGAGTTTCCACAAAAAGTAAAAAAAATAAAAATAAAAATAAATTGCCAAATACCTATCTAAAATGTGAAAAGCATGCCATACCTATAAGCATGCTCATATTTAATTAAATTAATTAAAATCCAAACTACACCAACAAATAGAACAACACACCAAAAACACACCTTATATCGTTTGTAAAATAAATTTCCAAATGCCTATCTAAAATGTGAAAAGCATGCCATACCTATAAACATGCTCATATTTAATTAAATTAATTAAAATCCCAACTATACCAAAAAATATGCTCATGTTAAATTAAAAAATTAATTAAAATCCCAACTAGACCAACAAATAGAAAAACACACCTTAAAGCCAAGGCCATAGCCACGACCTTCCTAAACACCAAAAATAATAGCACCTAGATCAACAATGATGTTTAAGGGATCTAGAGAGCATTTTATCTGAGTCTTCATCTATGAGACACGGATCGGCTCAGCAAACAGTCTTGCTAAAATTTGGTTCCAATTTGCGGTAGATCTCTCCATTTACCTAAAGGTATGTCTCAGCTGCAAACCATTCTAGCTTCACCTCATATTCACATCATACCAGATATGGTGGATTTATCTCACAGGATGACAAATATCTTTCTCCCTTCTTGCAAGATGATTCCATTCTGTACAACTTTGAAGACAAAGGGGAAGACACCATGGAGAACATCAACGGTGATGATGTGGTTTACAAATAGGAATTACTGAGAGAAATTGGAGGCATTTGCTTGAATGACATACAAAATTTGGTTGACAGTTTGACTGATGATGATGATGATGATGATGAACTCTCGGATTTAGCTTCTATAAATCTTGGCACAACAAAATCAGCTAGCAGAACTACAGGTCCTAGTGCAGATAATAATAGAAAAGAAGTGTATGGTATTAAGACAAATAATAATAAGTCCAATGGTTTCATCATAGTAGAGGAGACATCTAGACAATCTTGTCTCGTGAAGAAAAAAGAAAAAAGATGCAAAGTAACTTTTCAAATGTGGCAGAAAAGGAAATTAAGACTATTAATGAAAGTTACTTTGGTGCTTACAGTCGGTTTGCAATTAACAGGGAAATGCTTAGTGATCAAGTGAAGTATGGATTTGTTTTTTGATGTCAACATTCACTGTTTTCTAGAATTTTGCAACATTTAAAATTGAAAAGAAAGTTTGTTATGCTTAGTTTTTTTACTTCTTTTTGTGTTATTTGGAATCCTTTTCTTCTTACAAGTAGCAGCGTTAGCTAGGTAATAGAAACATAAAAAAAAAGGAAAAAGTTATAAAATCCAACACATGGAAAGGGCCTATAGAAAAAGAGACTTCATGGGATATTAACCTTAAATATTTGATACTTGCGGCATGCTGGCATGTTCAAATCATCATGGGTTTCAAAGTTTAATGTCAGGATATTAAATGATGCAATGTATGGAGAATTGTCCTCAAACTAATTTGGCTTTGGAAAACATTGACATGGTAGATAAAATATACAACATAAAGAAAGAGATGAGATAAACTATTCAAAAATTAAATTATCTCATTAAGAAGATTTGTTGAAAATATGCTTTTTGGATGGATTGTTGGTTTCCATGACCAAACCGCAAGTGAATGTTATTTGTTAATTTCCTATACGATCAATTATGATCTGCCCTTGCACCACCCTACCCTTTTAAAATTGTGTCCACAGTCATAATGGTTACTGTCCAGTCTCTAGGATTATAAGAGGGTAGGATGATAAGAGGGTTAGTTGTAACATTCGACTTTAACACCTTGTTTCCCCCATTTTAACCTTAGGGGTTCCGGCTAGATGCTCTCATGGGAATTGAACCTTTTTCACAGGTGAAAAACTCCTCATTCATCCATGGTGGATCCAAATATGTGTAATTCATTTCTCTTGCTGCATTAAGTATAGCACATGGAGACATCATTAAAAATGGCTACACTTATTGTGCATATATCACAAAAGGCTACAAAATGAGTGTGATGGATAGGGGAAACCATGTGAATGAAGAAACAATGATTATCAGTAATTGGAAAATAATTATAAACTGTAAATGGGATATGGCATTAATTAGTAAATCTTTTCCTAGGAATGGATTAGCTGAACATGCTCATGAGTGCAGGCTTATTCACCTTTGTTAAGAAAACTGTGCCCAAGTGATGATTAAAGGATTGCATTATTATAAGAATATAGCTATGAAGGATAGATAAAAGAGGAACGTTTCAATGGAGGGTTATTATTTATATAGTGCACTTTTCCATTTGTAGATGGAAACCAATGGAATCTTTTATCCAGAGTGTTTATTAGGAGTTCCTGTGAAAGTTGAAATATCTAACATGGACATATTTACTATAAACTAGTTTATAACAAACTGGAGAGGTATTTGACAGACATCATTGCAATTGTGGGGGAAAAAAGAGAATTCGATTCAGAATAAGCACAATTTGTAAATGTTTCAAGAGCATTGGAAATTCACCGATTGTTCAAGAGAAACCTAATCAACAAACTATAAGTTGTAATATTGGGATTACAATCTCTAGCTAGCATATCCTCATATAACTTAAGACCTTCATGTAGGTCTCCTACTAGAAACAAGTTTTTTATCATAGTAACATAGTTGTACGTGATGTAGTTAGGTTTTATCCCCTACTCAATCATATCATTCAACGTCTTGTATATTTCCTTTTTTTCCCCCTGTTTAGACCAACCCCCAATCAATATACTGTAACTTAACATTGTTTACTTTATAATATGACCTCCTTTTATCATCAAACTGCTCAGCATCTTAGGTTCTAAGAATCATTTTGTCTTTGGGCTACTATATCTCCATTCGTCTATTATCAGAAACAATGCTTATAGTGAGGAAGTATATGAGGAACCCAATAGATGCGATATCCTCATGGGTAGTAAGGAAACCCCCAAAGGTGAAAGAATTTCTAGCGATAGTGACTACCATCATAACCCTTGTCATTCTTAAATTCGTTGTTCACAATAATGACAATCTCTTCATTGTTGCCGAAGCAACTCATGCTATGGGAATCTCTGTCTTGGTTACAATCTCTTTAAGGAATGAAACTATGTTGTCTTATCACTTAAAACTCAGGAGCTTATTGTTATATTCTTAGCAGTGAGGGTGTACACATGGTGCTTGATTCTGCAAAATTTGTCACCACTTTGTGAGTGATTTACATGATACGTTTCAAGTTGAAGGAAACACATGTAGAATATTTGGATATTTTTCCAATATATTATGTGGTAATTCCATGGTGCAGCACTTGCAGTTATTATCCATCCAGCAACATCCTTGAGCCCATAGTATTGTAAACAAGATACTTTGTTCCTTTTGTGTTTACCTTGAAGCTGTTGCAGTTACCCCATCTTCACGTGATGCAAAATACAAAGATAATTGAAGCATTGACAACCCATTATGTGTTTGCATTGGGTATTGCAAAATTTTTAAACTGTACAAATTGGGTTCTCCTGGTTTTGGATTATCGTGGATACTTATTTACTGCTTTGGGAGATGGCTTCTTGCCATCCATGGTACTTTTGTAATAAATTGTTCATACCTTCTTTTTGGAATACTTTTACTACTACTATGTCAAAAGTGTTGTAGGTGGTCAACTTGTCATGTGACTTTCTTAAGGAGTGGATGTGTGATTTCAATATAATAGTCCTACTGAAGCTACTATGGAACTAGTATATGCTTTGGATCTAGTGATAATATCTTTCATGTTTAATTTTTTACAATTAATTATAGATAGATTTATAGATATGCAAAACATATGGATGTAGGATTTTTACATTCGATACTGTGAGAGAATAGATGATACACTGAAGTTGTTGGCTTTTCAGGCCTCAGAAATTTAAGGGTTCAAGGATACAATTCTGATGCATCTTTTGATAGGAATAAAATGGATATGGATGCTGAGTAAAGTGAATTTTTGTAGATAGGTTTTTCAAATTACATGAACGTGGATGAAATGATCTTGATAAATTGGTTTTCTCCTTTTGGCGAGATTGAATATATAGCAACATTTCTTGTTCATAATTATGTCTTTGTCCAGTTCCGTAACATAGTGGAAACCTGTAGGGATAAAGAAGCACTTCAATGGAAATTATTCAGTAGTCCTTGAGTAAGCATTTGTTTTTCAAAGAGTGAATTTGGTCATATTGTTCATTGTAGGAAATCATTAAATGGGACCTTGCCTTTCTCTCATAAAGTAGCTATCAATTCTAGAACTAGTTCAAAAGTTGTAGATAATCATAGACAGGAAAGGAATCATGGTATTACCCATGGGGAATTAAGCATACCAAGTCCAGGTTTTAGTTCAAATCTTGAGAGAATGCACTCTATTTCAAACATCAACCTTCTGGTTCATGCTAATTGTATGAAGGCAATTGGTGGTGGATATGATGACATAAGAGCATCAAGACTAGGTTCCAATTTGGGAGCTACTAAGATGGAAGTAAATGAACTTTCAGTGAACAGTCCTAGTATAGAAATAAGTTGACCCTCGAATTGATCAAAGTAACTAACATAATGAGTAGCATTCTTATGTTGAATCATAATCAAGAATACATGATCATCTCGTATATGTTGATATATATGCTGAAAACAAATTGATTTTCTATGTATTAGGAGTCTAATTCCAATCTAGATTTAGTTGTGGATCTTGCAAAGCAGCTCTAGATTTTCATCCTTGTCTTTTTTAATTTTGGTTTTGTCTGAATATCCCTTCTTCTTATTAATTGTTTTAGTTGGTGGTAGTGATAGTGTCAATGGGTGGTCATATGGGATAGGGAAACTATCTATAGCATTGGAAAGGTTGGTGGCTTAGGAGTTTGGATGTCATAAATATAGTGAATGAATACCATTTTCTTTTTAGAAAAAGTATAATGACTACACAAATCTTATACTAGTTTATCATGCTTCCTTTGACAAAATATCACTATGGAAAAGCATGTGAAACTAGGATTCAATTGATACTAATATTGAAGTTCTTTATTGAAGTGTATGCCATCCTTGTTTCTTGAATATCCAAACCATTTCTATGTTATCTACTTTAAAAGTTAAATATTGCAGCTTTAAAACTCTGTAGCACTAGGAAATTGCACACCTAAATGATCTCTTAACCAATTGAGAGATGGATATAAAAATCCCACAAATTATATTTGTTAGTGATAGTCATAACACTATTATAGATATGCTTTCTTTCTTTCATTTACCGTGCATGCATTTTGATTATATAAACTATTGGAATCCATAAACATTGTATCATTGTTATATGCCTTTGGAGCAATGATGATTATGATAATTTTGTTCTGATTAACTAATGGACTGATGTATCTAGTGTCAACACACTATATCTTATTATTCAAAAAGTTGACATAAAATTCTTGATTATTATTCAAATACATCTTATTTGAAATAAGGAGAGAAAGCCTTGATTTCTATTTAAATTTATGTTGTTGTTGTTCTATAGCGTGACTTTTATGCAATGCATTGTAATGACAAATTATTGAAGTAGTTGCATAGCTAAACATGGTGAGTTCAAAACATTGGTTCTTTCTAAACAAATATAAAAAAATAGGTTTCTATAAGTGGTAGGAGGGTACAAGGAGAAACCTTAGAACAAGGCTACATGTTATTAACAAAACTAGTAAGGTCTTGGTCTCCACACATCCCCAATGTGTGTTTCCCATCTCCCCTGTTCCCGAGTCCTGGAAACATGGTAGAACACTGGAAATAAGTCTTAGAGCTATTTTGTAAAGCTATAGGCATATGGATAAGTGGTAGGAATATAACTATCACTCCATATAGGTTTGAAGAAGAATAAATTGACTTATATACTATGTTGTTTCCTTACAAAAGGGTAGAAATAGATGAAGGAATTAAGCACCTGGGTTTTATGTTGACGCCTAATAATTACCTAAAGGACTAGTCATGTTTTATTATGAAGATTGAGAAGAAAATCAAGTCAAGTTTTAGATTGCTTTCAAAAGAGGGAAGGTTGGTGCTTATTAGAGAAGTCTTATAAATAATACCCATTTATCGGATGTCCTTGGCCTAGATTCCTAAAGAAATCCTATATCAAATAAGGAGTCAAAGCTTCATATTTTTATGGCCTAGGGAAGATGACAAAAATAAGGCCATCCCATGGGTGAAATGGAAAAGGTTTCCCTGCCTAAGGAAGAGGGAGGCTGAGTTCAAAATAATATTTTCTATTTATCCAAAGAACTTGCAACTAAATGTGTGTGGAAATTGGTAAAAGGAAAAGGACTATGGTGCAGAGTAGTTTTCCAGAAGTATATATTTCTCGAAACTGTCTTGAATTGGATTAGAAATACTTAGAAAAGTATGCATAATCTCTTAGAATGAGTTCCAAGAAGGGGAGAGGAGTCACTTTGAGGGAACGATTTTCAATGTATGAGAGAGAGTACAACTGAGCAAAATGAAGGGAACACATTCCTAGGTGAAGTCTACTAGTGTTGGACACACTTTTCTAGAGAAGTTTGGTGCAGTAAATGAAGAAAATGTAGAAGAGATGGGGCACATTTTTCAAGAGAATGGAGTGAGCACGATTCACAATGCACTAACTAGAGTATATTGTTGTCTGTACATCATTCCCAAGAGGCCATACTATAGAGTTGGAACTGAAATTGAGGGTTGTATAACTAAGTATTTGCACATAAATAGAGGTACATTTAATGCTATGATTTTTGAATTTTTTTGGCACATATTTCTAGGTTTTTTTTGAACAGATTTCAAGGATGAAATTAGCAAGGGTGGGTTGTACAGTTGACTGTACAATAATTTTTATTGTTATTAACTATGGGTTTGGAACATTTCCCAAGGTGTTGGTACAGTACTGTATATTGAAAATAATTTATGTGATTTATCATTTATTTCTCATCTTAATAATAAATTCTCTTGCATGTTGGTTCCCCAGGGGGTGGGGTTTTTCCAGGGTCAAAGTTTGACCAAAAACTTGTGTGTTGAAGTGCCTTTCATCACTTCTATCATGAATTTTCTGTGGATTAATTAGTGGACAATCAACTAGTTTTATTATTTTCCTACTACTAAATTGGTACCAAAACAGTGTATTAATTTACAGACACTATTCTTATGTAATATGGTTTATATTCTGTCTGTATTTGATTAATACTAGAGGTTTTGGAAGCATTTGACATAAGTTCTTTATGATTGGACTGAACTAATTAATTCTTTTAACAATAAATACTTTTATATATTTGGAGAAGGGTTGGTCTAGAGGGTTGGAAAAGGTTAAACAATGAGGCAAGGGGAAGATCCTTGGGTGGGAAGTAGTATGGAATATAAGATACATGTTAATATGATTTATAAATTGAGGAATGAAAAGATTGTTTCTTGTCTCAAATAAAAAAATGTGTACTTACAAACCTATGGGTATAAGGCTAAATATCACTTGAGATACTAGGTTTTACGGAATTGGAAGAAGCCATTTGGAGGAACCTATTGGAAATCCTAATATCTAGCCATGTAAGAATACAATACAAGGAATATGAGTTAGTATGGGCATATGCACGTATAGGAGAATACACTCTAAAGCAAGGGTGTAAGCACTTAACAGAGGGAGGTGACAAAGAAAATTCATCCTGGTGGTGGAAACAATTATTGAAGTTTAAGTACCCTTCCAAGACAAAAAAATTCGTGTCATGTTTACTTGAAAACAAGGTTCTAACCTAGGATATCATATAAAAACTCAATCAACAAGGTCCTAGTAGTTATTATTTTTGCTAATCAAGTGTAGAGACAAACTGTCATTTATTCGTGCATTGTGGTTACAGTAAGTAGGTTTGGAAGGAACTAGACGAAAAAGATGGGAGCCATTATACTGGGAAAAGTCCTCAAACGGAAGATGATTTGCAGCCTTTAATTAATATGAATCACTTGGGATATAACCAGCTAAGTAAGATGACTACCGGTACAGGTGATTTCTAGAAATGATATGTTGATAATGCCCCCAGGCATATGGTCCAATAGGTAGTAGGAATGGTTTCAATGAATAAGTGGCATGCAGAAAGTGTTAAACATGACTCCACACTAAAATTAATAGAAAAATTCGACTCACAAGGTCAAAAGGATCCGAAACAACTATACTCGGTGTAGTCAAAAGTGGTCAGAACTGTCTTATTAAACAATGCTACGAATGTAGGAAAGGTAACAACTTATAATCTATATTTGGATATTTAAGAAATATGTAATCTATGAATCTTATGCATCCTTGTAAGATATTCAATTTGTCGGTATCATGTATCCCTTCATCTCAATTGAAAACATTCCATGCATTTAGATTGACTTCATAGGCTTGTTTTACTTGTATTCCTTGTGTAGTAACTAGTTGTTTCTTCTTTAGGATGTTCTAAGTACAAATTCACAAACCAATTTAAGAGGACTTGGAGGAGGACATCCTAGAGACTATTCTATAGGTTATGCTTCTATGAATCCATCTGCATTTGACAACTCCACAAACATTTGTGGTTCAAACAAACTAGCATCTTTATCAGCGTGAGGTTTTGGTTCATGTTTTCTTATTAATTTTTATCCATTTATTGTTTGCACAGACTCTTATTTGTTTTCTATACTATAATATACTAAGATATTCTATTTCTATATCACAGTTCTAGTTTTCATGGCAGAAATGCCAACTTCTGTGGTGGGATTGATGGTTTGCTATGTATGGAACTTGTTTACCACACATGAAATGTAAGAAGCCAAGAAAGATAATTTTAGAGTATGGAAGCTAACATATTCATTCACTACCATTTGCATAGTAATCATTCAAGCTTTTAGGAAAGGCTTTTGGGAGCTCCTTGTTAAAAATAGTCAAAAGATTTGAAATTTTTTGTACAAAATAAGTTGGCCACTAGTCGTAAATATGAACTCTGCTAAGGTGTAAGAAATGTTCCATTTTGACATGTTGAGAATATAAAAAGAAAGAAGGGGTATATATATAGTAGCCATGTAAAATTATATATGTAGATATTGTGTGGATTTATCTAGGCCTTCCCTTTGAGGACATACTTTATTGATTTTCTTCCCACTTTCAACACACTACTCTTGCAATGCCTAGAAGTCCCTTTCTGCGGTAGAAGATATCACTTGATGTTGATGTTGAGATAGAGGTTGGCCATGATTTTGCATTGTGGTGGAAGTGTTACTTATAGGTACCTCATAACCATTATTTTCAATATTAAGATGCTAAGGATAACTCCTAGCGATACTTTTCCTGCATTCATCACCACCGCATAGAATTCCCACATTACTCACGAGTCCTAGTATTTTCTTTTTGAGTATTAATAAGCTTTCTTCCCAAAGACATTTTGATATGTATTTGGTATTTTGAGACATAGTTTTGCTCCAATTTTGAATACTTGTCACATCACAATTTGTTAGGGGGATTATGGATCAACAATGTCAGCATCCAAATCACTTGATATGCAGGTTTGTGTCCTTGAATAACATTTTATTTCCAGAAGGACTAAATGGTAAAGATCCTCCATTGTGAATTGCACACTTTATAAGGTAGATGAGACATTTATGAGCAGTCCTAGAGGGGATTCATACCAGTTGTAAAGATATAAATGCCATCATGTGATATACAAAACTTGCGAAGGCGATACTTGGTAGTAGAATTGCCCGTATTAAAAATTTTGTTAGTTCTTGAATGACTAACTCTGTTTCTATTTAAGGATAATTATAATCTCTTCCCAATGGTGGATATATTATTCCACTTACACTTAGCTTAGTGTGAATTTTCCAGGGTGTCTTCAGTGCCTTTTAATTTACCAAGTCTCGGGAATTATTTTGTAGCTAAGATCAGCCTGTGGCAGTGTTGTTAGTTATTTGTTGGGGTGTCATATGGCCTTCAGGCTTGGCATTGATCTGATTCATCACCCAAGGCAGTGATCCCTACAAGAGAAGCACATTCAACCCTTTACTGAAGAAGGTAGCTAGAGACAAATACCCAGCGATTAAGGGTTACTTTATAGTTTTCCATGTTGAGAATTTATATTTTGGTGCACAGTTATTGGAGGTGGACACATTTTAAGGAAGTTGTTATAAAAACCACATTTGATAGTTTCTAACGCATTATTTTATGAGGTCCACTCTTGATGTAGTTTGTCAACGAATTGGAGAAAGCACGTCCCTTTTATGTGGGCACGCATAAATATAGAAACTATTATCTTGAGGAGGATCGTTGGGACAATCCCACTAGACATGGTCAATGATTTGTCTTAAAAGGAGCACCCATAATGGTATGGTTGCATTTGACACATGTCCAATGCATGATTCTAGGAAAAATTTACCAGAGAAATGTATCTAATGGTTTTTGGATATGGTAATCATGCCCGAGAATAAAAGTGCTCAACTTAGAGGAATTTGGTTGACTTGTACACTGTTCTATGAGATCCTTATGATAGCCACCTTATGAGGAAATTGGTTAACCGCATTGTAAAAAATTTGACTGTAAAGAAGCATAAAGCACAATCTACAAAGCCTGTTGAATATCCTAAAAATAGGAATTCCCAAATTTAAAGGAGACTTTCAAATGGTTATGTGATTTAATAATCTCTAAATTGTAGAATTGGAAGTACCTAAGTTGTAGGAAATACATAATATGGTTTGTATCATGCACGTTTGGTACATAAATGTAAAAACATATGTTGTATGGCTTGGAAATACATTTTCAACTGTATGAATGCATCCAACTTGTGGGAAACATGTTTCATATGGTTAGAAATGCATTTCGAAGCCGTACCAACATATGTATGATGCATTTCCTTCTCTAAATCTGCCCATTTGATTCAATTTGACTTGGTTTTTTATTATATTAGATAAAAATATTGACAATTAATGGTAATGTTTAACATTACCATTAATTGCTTCATGATGTTTGAGAGTGGTTCCAACCTCATCAAACTGAAATATAGACAAACTATAATCTCATATCTCATTCAAACTTAGTTGACTTAATAGTTTTTAGGATTTCAAGATTGTCGGGATTGCAACATTTATATTGGATTCTATTATGTATCAGGGTATGGGATTGGCATTGAATCTGGAGCAGTAAGATTGATCTAGTGCCAACAGGCCAGATGATAGTAGTAAACACTATGATACCTAATGCTAGTGCTAATGGTATTACTAGTAAATGAGTATAGGCACTCGATCTTACAAACAATGCATGTCTAAACACCCATAAGTTGAACCGTGGTAATCCTCCAATGCAATAATTTTCGCATTTAATGCTTGAGGTATATTCTATGTGAAAATTTATAGTTACCTCAATTTGCATCTCAAAATTTATAATAACCCCAATTTGCATTTCAATATTTATAATAACCCCATGCCTTCTTTTGCATTTATATTCCAATCAATTACTCCCTTGATTCTATTATGAACATGTTTCTAGTTTTCCTTCCAAAATTCTAAACATTGATGTGATCCTACTTCCCTATTGTTATGGCTTATTTTCTCTTGTGACCTTTCTTCCATTATCTCATTAATTTAGTCATCCATATCTTATGCCTGAGAGGATTGTTTGCACTTATTTTATTCTAATATTAACATTCTGTCTGAAAGGATTTTGTAGTTGCGTGAATATTATTTTGTTTTATGGCTAATACCATTTTTGTTGTGAGACAATTTTTTATTTGATATGATTTTCTGGATAATATTGGCAGTTGTCAAGTAACGGGTTGCCTCCAATTCACGTGTACAGGAGAAAATCTCTCGATTCCCTTCGTAAACCTTCTACAGAAAATTGACAAGAGGGTGCCATGAAAGGAAGCTTTGTGCAGGTCCAATGCAATTCATTGTATGCCAAAGTAAAAATGAATGGTGTACCCATATGTAGAAAAGTAGACATGAATGCTTATGGATGCTATGGGTCCTATGGAAAAACTTGAGCGGTAGGTAATTCACTAATTGGAATCCCTTTACAGTGGTGAATAGAGCTTGTACACAAACCATACACATATTTTTCTTAAAACAAGAATCATATTCCCACTTAGATATGTGAAGTTTTTTGAGCATATATTATTAGTGTTGTATGTTGCAGTTAATTGCAATTAATAGATATGCTATTGGATTGAAGAAGGATAAAAATTCTTGAGGTACATAGGCATCTTTATACACTCAAATTAATTAACTTATTTCACCCTAAAAATGCATAGCACCTTGCTGTCTCATAAAAATGAATAACACATTGATGTCACTGCAATATATCACTCACTTTATAGCAGAGTTTCAATTATACCTGGAGTCAAATTTAAAGTCTAAATACTGATACAAAAATTGTAAGAAACCAGCATTGTAGTCCTAAGAGTCTTTTTCAATGACCTTTTCTTATGTACACATAAATGCATTACAACAGATGGACATCTATGGCAATGGAAATGAATTATTGATTAATCCCTTTTGTCATTTTATTAATACTCTGACACCTTTGTGTGAATAAAAATATGCTCTCTGACCTTCATTATAATCCTCTAGACTCTATATGGCCACTCCTACAGTTTTGGATACCTCTTTTTGGATGTTTCTATTCTGATATCTCTCTTTTGGGTGTTTGTATGAGTGTTTTTGATCTCTCTTTTGGGTGTTTGTATGAGTGTTTTTGAATGGCTTTTGGTTATATGTATACATAAATGCACTCCAACACATGGACATCTACGGAAATGGAAATGAATTAATGATGAATCACTCTTTTCATCTTTATTTATACTCTGGCACTTTTCTGTGAATAGAAGTCTTCTCTTTGGCCCTCATTGTAATCCTCTAGACTCTATATGGTCACTCCTTCAGTCTTGGATACCTCTTCTTGGATGTTTCTATTTGGATACCCCTTTTTGAGTGTTTCTATGAGTCTTTTTCAATGGCCTTTGCGTATGTACACATAAGTGCGCTACAACAAATGGCCAATGGCCATCTATGGAAATGGAAATGAATTATTGATGAATCACTCTTTTCATCTTTATTCATACTCTGGCACCTTCCTGTGATTAAAAGTCTTCTCTTTGGCCCAGATCTGATTAGTGCAGGCTTGGCCCAGACCTGTTTAGTGCAGGCTTCTCTTTAGATACACTGGAATAAGTGATTTTTTTAATGAAAGAAGTCTAACAAATTTGAAGAAATTTCAGACATGAACAGAGTTCCATTACTATTCAATTAGCTGTATGGTGAAATGATGTTCATTGATTTTTTCCAATCTAAATCTATCCAAGTCTTCAAAAAATAAAAACATTTATATTTTTGAGTCATCGAAGATTAATCCCCTTTTTCCTAGAAATGATATTTCCTGTATCACGCAATTCTGACAATTGGATAGATCTTCGCTATATGATTCAAGGCCTCCATATCTGATCAGTGGACTGACGAAAAGCATTTAAACTTTCGAGATCCACGCAAATTCCTATTTTCCACAAAATGATGTTGATCACCCATTTTTGACAGCTGGAGAGAAAGAAGTTCACTACATGATCCAAGGGCTCCAAATCTAATCAGTGTACTACTGAAAAGTATTTAAAATTTCAATATCCCTACATTCCACCATTTTCCATGAAATAATATTTCCTCTACAACCCAATTCCTGCAACTGGAGAGAAGTTTACTACATGATTCGAGGGCTCCAGATCTAATCAATGCACTGGTGAAAATTATTTAAATTTTCAAGGTCCCTCACAATCCCCCATTTTCCACACAATGATATTTCCTTTATCGGCCAATGCCCATAACTGGAGATAAGTTCACTACATGATTCAATGGCTCCAGATCTGATCAATGCATTGGTGAAAAGCATTTAAATTTTGAAGATTCCCACAATCCCTTATTTTTCATGAAATGATTTTTCTTGTATCCCCTATTTCCAATAGTTGGAGAGAACTTAGAAGTTCACTAGAAGAATCGAGGGCTCCATATCTGATTAATGCATTGGTGGAAATTTTTAAAATATCAAGATCCCCACAATTCCCCATTTTCCACAAAATGTTATTTCCTTATCACTTTTCACTACATGATTCTAGGGCTCTAGATCTGATGAGTGCACGTAGTGAAAAGTATTTAAATTCTTAAGATCCCCACAATATCCCATTTTCTACAAATGATATTTTTTGTATCTTACCAATTCCAACAGCTTGATAGAAGTTCACTACATGATTTGAGGGATCCATATCTGATCAGTGAGCTGGTGAAAAGTCCTCAATTTTTCAAGATCTGCTCAGTCTCCCTTTTTCCACGAAATGACATTTCCTGTATCACCCAATTCCTACAGCTGGGAAGTTCACTACATGATTCCAAGGTTCCAGATCTGATCAGTGTACTGATGAAAAATATTCAAATTTTCAAGATCTCTGAAACCCCCATTTTCCACTTAGTGATATTTCTTGTACCACCCATGTCCCACGACTGGAGAGAAGTTTATGACATGATTAGAGCGCTCCAGATCTGATCAATGCAGTGGTGAAAGCATTTAAATTTTCAAGATCCGCCACAATCCACCTTTTCCATAAAATGATATTTCATCTTCACTCAATTCCCACAGTTGGAGAGAAGTTCACTACATGATTCAAGAACTTCAGATCTGATTAATGCACAGGTGAAAAGTATTTAAATTTTCATGATCCCCATAATTCCCCATTCTCCACAAAATGATATTTCCTGTATCACCCAATTCCAATAGCTGGAGAGAAGTTCACTAAATGAATCAAGGGCTCCAGATCTAACCAATGCACGAGTGTAAAAGAAATTAAGTTTTCAATATTTCCAGTCTAACATTCTCAAGTTTCCCATGAAATGATATTCACTGTATCACCTAAATCTCACAACTGGAGAGAAGTTCACTGCATGATTCAAAGGCTCAAGACCTGATAAACGCACTAATGCTAAGTATTTAAATTTTCAATATCCTCACAATCCCCCATTTTCCACGAAGTGATTAAACCGAGTCAACGTTCTGCAAATCTAGACTCTGGAGGTTTAAATAATGCTCATTGATCAAGGATTTAAATCAAGCCTAGTTATGTGATATTTTCATGCAACAAGACATCTTTCCTGGTATCCTAAAATGATTTCCATTACAGGGAATACTTCGTGATGGAAAACCAGTAGCTATGAAGAAAATATTTCCAAGGAAATCAAGCCAAGCTGTGGTTGAATTTCATACGGAAACCGAGGCCATCAGCGGTGTTCTTCACAGAAATATTCTCCACCTACTAGGATATTGCACTCATAGATAGAAGTGTTTCCTCGTTTACGAATTCATGCCAAATAGAAGCCTTGACATACACTTGTTTGGTAAATTTGAATCCTATTTCTATTGGATCGTAGAAATTTTATGCTATTTCAATGCCTTTTACATGTTTCTAAAGCCCTGACTGTAAAAAATAAGCAGGGGAAAGAGGAATTTTTATAAAATGGGAAGGACATTTTCATATCATAACAGGGATAGCCCGAGGTCTTGCATATTTGCACGAACATTCTCGGGATTCTGTTGTGCACAGAGATATCAAAGCTACCAACATACTTCTTCATGAAAATCTCCATCCAAAAATAACAGATTTTGGATTGGCAAAACTTTTTCCAGACGACACAACGCATATTACAACTAATGTGGGAAGAACAATGTAAGCAATTTTTTCCCTTTTTGTTCATGGAAACCATCGACTTTAGGCACAATCAAATCCAAATTACTGCAATATGTTGCTGAGAATCAAACCTAGATTAATTATAATTATATTAGAATGTTTACCACTTGACCACATTCCAATCGACAAGCAATTCTGCTTAATGTTGCTGAGAGAAGAAATTGCTCTTTTGTTTGGAAGTAGAAACTCAGGTTGATCTTGACAATGAATTTGTTGCAAATGTAGTGGGTATATGGCTCCTGAATATGTTTTCCATGGCCACTTGAACCAAAAATCTAACGTTTATAGTTATGGAGTCCTTGTTCTAGAGATTCTGAGTTGGCTTGTTTGGGGAGCAGTATCTATGGCAATTAAAAAATTGTCAATTTGATGCAGGCATGGATTTTATTCAAAAGAAATGAAAGCATCAATATTGTTGATCCAAAACTGGAAGTGCAGGGGATGTTTGAGAACCAAAAGGAGCAGGTATTAAGAGTGGTACTCATCGCTTTTCTTTGGGTTCAGGGTGTCTCAAGTTAGAGACCATCCATGTCCATGGTTCTGACGATGCTTACAGGTGATTCCGAGATCTTAGTTGCCTCCTCTGCATCTGGTTTAATTGATTAGGATCAAATGCATTATGAGACTTTTTCCAAGAAACATGATATTAAGAGGGAAGTACATAGGTAGGAAAACTGGAAAAAGACACATGGGGTAGGTGAGATTAAGAAAAAGCATGCTACATCCCTGATATCGTCTAATAATAAAGACAGGAAGATGCTCAATTCAGTTCAGGTTGGGCTTAAAAATAACAGTTCATTATCAAAATCTAAATCCGACAATATAAGGTCCATACTAAAGAGATAAAAAAGCCTACAAGCCATTTTGATGACCATTTGAGGTCTGTTGCTAGTGCACTTCCTACAAGCCATTTTCAGAACCATTTGAGGTCTAATGTTTCTGGTTCAGTATCTTTAATAACTGATCTAGAGTTGAAGACAACAAAGAGAGATTTTAAAAGTTCATCAGAGAGTGAAAGCAATATTCATAATGATGTAAAAAATATTTTGAATTTTTCTTCTTATCTTGAAGAAATTAGGATACCATCACCAGATACAGGCATTACTTCAGAGCAGACCATAAGTGAAAAGAAGTTTGGTTAGAAATGGCAAAGAATGGAAAAAGAAATTAGAGGTTCTCAATTAGTGCCTGAAAGTGAGTTCCTAGATCATAGAAAAACAATGACAAATAACGTTGTCAACAATTTTGAATCTTTTAAACATGGAAACACTGAAGAGAGCATTCAGGTTTCAAACTGTAAAGAAAATTTTAAGGTTGAAAAATATTTTGAAAATATTCATTTAAATTATGTTCCTAATGTCAAAGATCATGTGCTTTCTACATTTGAGACTAAAGACAATGAAGTTAGGGTAGTTCCAAACACTTCTTTGCATCATAATTCCATTCTGAAGAACAAAAGAAAGCTCTTGAAGTAGCATAATTCAAGGTTATCAACTCTACCAGAGAGATCAGATAATGAAATAAAGATAAATATTTGCACAAAAACTCCAACTGTCAAACTAGATCATCGTGGAGTAAATGTTCTTGCCTACTGTCAATAAAAGTAGTTTCCTAATGTCAGTTATAACCTATTGATTATAAGCCTTCCAGAAGTGGGGTACATTGGTTGATTGCTTTGCTCCCAGCTAGGCAGTAAATTAGCTGACTTGGAATAAGATTATATGGCCTCCCTACCATTCTAATACCTATTTTCCCCTGGCTACTACAGGGAGGGGAGGGTGCCCAAGCGGCCTGAATTGACTCAAATGACACATGCGGAATTTGAAAAGAGAGCATTAATAATACCCAAGCCCCCTCCCAAACCCTTAGAAACTCCTGCTGCAAC
>LPNX011173074.1:156259-171455 GCA_001517045.1 Pseudotsuga menziesii | reverse complement strand
CCAAGAGGTATTTAATACAACCAAAAAATCCTAGCAAGTCCTCTTCAGTAAGGCCTAAATATTTGATAATTAGGGTTAGTCTTCCAACCAAAACAAAAAAATTATTATAAAATTCCCACTGCTTTACACAAAGAAATCTAGAAACTGAGAACTACTTCACAAACTACAATGGATGATCAATGATCGACAGAGCAGGGCTGAGACCTAAATCATGTATACAAAAAATACAAATGAATTAAAATGGAACTGGGAAGAGGCTAATCAAATGCCAAGATAACATAGAAAAAATGAAAATGTATCATGAAATTACACAAAAAAATCTGGTCATCCGTACCTTCAATTGCAATTTGTGTTGTGGGTATGGAATAGAGCCAGGATTGAAGTGAAATTCAATTTCCTGAAGAATTGAATTTCTGGCGCTTGAAAATGTGGAGAAGATGACAAACTGGTTAAAAGGGATTGAACCCCACACTTTCACAGCCACAACAATATTTATCCATCACTCTCAGGAAACTATTTTATTCCAGGTTCTCACGGACGATAGAGAGGGTTCCCCTAAAGGGACCATATCCCTTGTAATTTTCTTTAGTCTCCAATGGAGCAACTCATCACCCAAAATGTATATAGAATACTAAAAAGAAATATACTACTAATTCCATTTCACATAAAAAATAATGGGCATTAGCTCTAAGTACTCTTACCCACTAGATAAATGGAAATGAAATGAGATGAAATATTAGCAACAATACCTTCGAGTTTTCTTGCTCACAAGAAGTATGAATACTTATGTGATCATTTTATTTAGAGGTGACTTAAATAGCCACCAACCTATAATCAAGGCAAGAAACCATGTTCAAATTGATATATAAAATAAACAAAAGTTAAAGATAGACTATTCCAATCCTGTTCAAACTGTAGTAATCACATGAGCATTGAGTGGGTATTCTGATTTTTTAAAGAATTTCTATCCTAGAGAGGTATCAATTTCACATGATTGATCAATGACACATATAATATGTTCGAGGCTATTAGTGTTGTCTACGTGAAAATTTATTAAGGCTTTTTAGAGATAGGTCTGCTTGGAAACACATTCTAGGGACTTTTTAAATATGTTATTGACAAAAATTCCATGAACCTTTCTCATTTTTTAGTAAAAATACATTGGTCTTTGTTTTTGGTCGATGGAGAAAAGAAAAAATTGTATTAATCAGTGCCCAAGATAGCGATACTATTTTACATTTGTTACAAAATCATAAGGTCCTTAAGATTCTGGCCACTCTCTGATTACTAAGTATGCAATTCTCAAAATGCCCTGCATTCAAAGTGACAACCTCAAAATAATCAAAAGATACATGTCTATTGACACTTTAACTGTTGTCCCAGAATCAAGATACTCTGCATGCAAGGCTATTATCCTACATTACATACATAGAAAATACTGAGATACTGAATTCTGGTTGCCATGTGTTATGGAACCAATTTGAAATCAATTTTGTAACTGAAATTTGATATGATTTCTGTTATGTGACAACTATTAAGAACCTATAAATTACCTATTGTTAGACTGATATTTTGAAGTTACAGTTCTAATATAGCCAGGTTTTCTTATGGTAACAATAATATTCAGCAATTTGTAGTAGAACAGATTGAATGTTGGCTGCCATGTGTTATGGGCCCAATTTGAAATCAATTTTGTAACTGAAATCTTATATGATTTTTGTTATGTGCCAACTATTAAGAACCTATAAACTACCTAATATCATATTGATATTTTGAAATTGCAGTTCTAATATAGCCAGGTTTGCTTATGGTAACAATAATATTCAGCAATTTGTAGTACAACAGATTCTATAATAAAAGCAGTAAAAGTTGGAAATAGTAGATTAATAACAGTAGTAAAAGTCAGCAATAGTAGAATAATAATAGCATATATATATTTTGAAATACAGCATTGTGAAACTTTAGAACAACAGTTTGAAGTTGAACAACAGATGTAAATCTTAACCAAAACAGAGCTTGGTGATATTTTAAACTACATAAAAGAAATCCCCCCCATAAGGTATGGACACCAACTCAAACCAAGAGTGTCCAATGGCATTATTAGTGCTTCTCTTGGCCCAGTTTAGTATTCTACCAACTACCTACAAGAAACCAAAATTCGTCTCTTGCACGAAGGATAAATAGTTCTAACATTTTCTCCTAGTGGCCCTTATAAATTTTTAGTTTACATTTGACCCATTTCTTTTTACACGTGAGATAAATATTATATAGCTTCCATAAATGTGACTAAATGCGCCTAACTTTTCCTATTCTAAAGCTTCCATCCAACCTTTAAATTTTAAGCAACTCTTAACATATCCATAGCCGATCTAACACAAAAATTGGGACATTCAAACTTAATTTGTTTATTGTTGATCATGGAAATTGACTTTCTTCTTTTAGTTGGAACTCTTAGAAGCAACGTGCTTTCAGGGAATTGCTGGTATGAGCACAGGTTCCTGTGCAACATATACAACAGTCAATCCAATGCTGATCTAAAACAAAATTGGGGCATTCAAACTTAATTTCTTTACTGCTGATCATGGAAATTGACTTTCTTATTTTAGTTGGAACTCTTAGTAGCAGTGTGATTCCCAAGAATTGTTGGTACGAGAATAGGTTCCTTTGCAACATATATAATAGAAAATCCAATGCCATCCTTATTCTTAGATGGCTTGCATCCTAATTTATCTCCCAAGTACATAATGAAAAATTAGGCTAGCACCTATAGCTAATTGACAAAACCCATGAAGAAATTTTATTATTGAAAACCTTGTCTAATATTATTTCACCATATTTCTTTAACGTCACTATCATCCCTCCATTTATTAAGATAATCAAGGACTCTTGTATATAGGAATTGGAGCATGCAATACATACGGGCATGGGTTCACAACCTCCAAACTTAAATGGAATCACCAAATGGTAAGTTAATTAATACCGTTAAATGTGATTCAAACGAGATTGCTTTGAAATGATCAAATATTAGTTCTTGTCTAGACTTATAAGTTTGAGGCTAATGTTTTGAAATCCTATCATTGTAGGATTTTTATATTTAATGTTCATTATGTTTCAGAATGGATTTGAACTAGTACAGAGTTCAGAAAAACCAAGGTTATCCAATTATTCATCTAAGAAAAATAAAATGTGGAAGCTAACTAAAATTACTGATCCTATCAAAAGTTCATATCAACCCAACAAGGTCAAGTATGAGTCCTAACAGCCCACAAGAATCATAGCTCTGTCCAAGAATCTCATAAAGATCACAACTCTGTCCAAACATCCCATAAAGGTCACAACCATGTCCACACACCTTCAAGTTCAATGAGCACACATAAGGTCACAACTTGAGCAGCATAGGAGACATCCAAGAATCATAGACCAAGTATGAATAACCATAGAAAGGTAAGTGCCCACTCTAATAATCAACATAAGGGTCACAACCCAAGTCCAGGAAGCCAATAGTGGTCACGGGCCATTCTAAAATTATAGTAGGTACCAACACAAACTCACCCATAGAACAAACCTCAAATAGCCATAGTAAATACCACCAGCAAGGCTAACAGACCCCAAAACAAGTCACAAATCAGTCAAAGTCATAGGGATCATAAATAAGGTCATGTAACAGCCCAAGGAGCACAAACACAGTCATGGCCCAGATCAAGGAGCACAAAAACAGTCACATCCCAACTTAAGGAGCATAACGCATTCATGACCCAGCTCAAGGAGCACAAAAACAGTCATAACCAAGCTCAGGGTGAACAACACAGTCACGACCCAACTCAAGGTGCACAACACAGTCACGACCCAGAGCATAAAAATAGTCATGACCCAGCTCAAGGTGCACAACATAGTCAAGAACCAACTCAAGGAGCATAAAAACAATCATGGCCTAGCTCAAGGAGCATAAAAACAATCATGGCCTAGCTCAAGGAGCATAACATAGTCACAACCCCAACTCAAGGATCATAACATAGTCATGGATCAGTTTAGGAGCAGCCACAAACAACCACAGATCAAGTATAAATAGTAGAAGTAGATAGGGAAAGAGAGAGGAAACCCTAACAGGATGAGGAAGAGGTGGAAGAAGCTCAAACCAACAACAAAATCCAAGATGTCAAGCCAAAATAGCAGCAAGAAACCCTAGAACAGTCCCTTGAATCATTTATCCAATCTTCTCTTGCCAAGACAGACCCCAAATGAAAATTAAGAATTGAATTTATAATACTAACAAGCCTTCTAGAAAGGTCTCTTAGGTAACCCCCAAGTTTTAGTATAGTTATCAATGAAATAGAATAAGATTAGGTTGACTTAGAATAGGGTACTAAAGGTCATATGGTCAACAACAATAAAACAACAAAATAAAAGTCATCACACCAAAGGTGGTCAAGGTGCCACTTATAACAAGGGTTCTAGGACCAAAAGGACCATAATTCAACTAAGAGTCACAATTGGCAGAACCTATATGCCAAAACTTCTTGGTAGACAAAAACAGAGAGTCAAATGTTTAGAATCATTCATATTTTATTGCTGAAAACACACACATATTGCAGTTTCCTAGTGAAAATCAGATTGCAGTTTTTGTATTCCTAATTAAGTAGGTTGGAAATCAGACTCAAATTATTACAACATGATGAATAATTTCAACATTATAGTGCTCTACAATATGTTATGTCTCTTCTCCTACCATCTTCCCCCATCCTTATATTATAGGATGTAAAGGTATCTCTAGAAGAATGCAATGTAAAAGGGAGCTAGGAAAAGAGGAAGGGGGGAACTTGACATGGTTTGCACTCAAACATGTGTGGAATATTTGAAGAATTACCTTATTGGGGCCATAATTTCATATACAAACTATTTTTTTAGGTGCATGATAGGCACATTTTAGTCCACCCATCCTCACCACCTAATCCCTTACTTTAGCCTTATTTTCGATTCTTGTCTTGCCCATATTTATAACTCTTCTTATTTCCTCAATTAGCAATATTTAATAAAATGTCTATGATATGTAGATCCAAATTAAACATTGCACAAATTGGAGAAAAGTAGTCTTATAAATGGTTCACCATTTTTTCTATACATGCCCCAGCGTGTTCGAGAAGCCCAAGAAATACACTCCACAAACTGTATCGATGTTGAGTAGGAAACTTAATAGAAACATTATCTCTCCTTGATTACACACATGTAGCAGCCCTTGCTATAATCCAAGGTCCATCAAGGATAACCCTATGAGCAAGCCACTCAGAGCCAAACACCACACAAATGTGTCCTCTTCTCTGTATATTCCCAGTTCTCTGCATACTACTAGTTTATATTTATGTCCAAGAACATTTTCTGGAGAAAAATAGAACATATCCCTACTTTTCCAAATTCTCCATAACTGACTTGAACATTGGATCCTCTTAGACGTCAGCATCAAATTATCTTAGTTCTATGATTGGAGACATAGGATATGCTTAGATATGGGACATAGTCACATAGGATATCCTTAGATATGGGACATAGTCACATAGGATATGCTTAGATATGGTCCAAGGTGGAGCAAGATCAGAAGATATAGATCTTCACTGCAAAATGAAATGAAGCAAGATTTTCTCATGAAGACAAAAGTGATATTAAACCCAACATTTCAAACTCGGCATATACACATAAAGTCTAGAATTTCCATTACATGAGGACAGAGGCAAGGGAGGCCTGTACATAAAGAAAATCCACTTCCATAAATTCAACATCTTATGTAACTGCTCATTAGCACAAAAGAAACTACTAATATTCCTAAATAGGATTTACAAATTGAGTTGTACACCATGAAAGACAAGTGTTGTACTAATTACAAATGTGACATAGATGATAAGCATCCCAATAAAAGACAAAGAAATCACTAAAAGGAAAACAAGTGACTAAAGAATACATAATTCCTAAGGCTGATGCTCATTGAACCAATATATGTGACACTACTAATTTTGTACTGTTGATTTGTATAATATTAGGTATATGACCAACTTTTTCCTTGAAAATGAAAGCATTTTTTCCTTTCTTTTTGCAAAACATGAAAGGAAACAAGCTAATATCTATTTGAAAGAACCTTGTAAATACCTTAATTGTCATTTACAACAAGAATAGCCACTGCACAAGCTACATGTGCAACCTTGACCTTTGTTGTGAAAGTGCAATTGCCTCGATGTACCAAAGAAGCCTCTCCACTGAACTAATATATAAGGTCATACATCCCATGTTTGAAAAGGAAAAAAATGTTTAGGGAACACATAAGCTTATCAACCACAATTATCACTAATAATAATGGCATTCAAGTATAATATAGGAAAATAAGCACCTTTTCTCTTAAGGGTGTGTAGCTATCATATGGGTCAGCTAGGACAAGATGAGACCTATTAGCATCTTTCTCTTTTGATGCCACAGGTGTAACAAAGCGAACAGTAACGCCAGCGTATCCATCCCCCTTCCTGACATTTATCCATGTCTGAAGTTTCACCTGTAGATAAATAATAGAGTCAAATATTCTCACTAATAAAAACCATCCACATATATAAAAGAGTTTGGAAATTCAAAATGAAGAACAAAAAAAGAGAAATGAACCAATTGCAATGATCCTTGATACAAAGTTTAAATAATTTGTGATAATTTTCCTGCAATTCTACAAAGGATGAGACATGAGAGAGAGGAAGTGAGTAGATGCCAGCATTCAAAATTTTAGGAAATGGAAATGATAAGATATAAGTCATACAATTATGAACCATGAAGTATAAATTAGGTTTTATACTTCTAGATCCCCTAGAAAAAATCCTAGTTCTGCTTCGTTGCACCGTAAGTATGATGCCACTAGCTAATAGTCTTTGGATCAGACAAGAAAATTGAGAGTAAGGTTCACACCCACTCTCATACGATGTTGAGATTGATGGGTCAACAGAAGAATCAATGGAACCAAATATTACCCAGATTCTGAAATAGCCTCCTCACAAGTGCACTAAAGAGATATATATCTATTGTGCCAAAGAGAAAGTGAAAAACCCAAACACTGAGCATCCAGTAGAGAAAATAAGTAGTAACATATATCTAACAGTGAAAGAATTCATGAAAACTTAATTTCTATCTTTTGATCTTATATTGAGGCTATCAAGTACATATTACACTAATAATTTGAACAATGGTCTAGTGATTGCAAGAAAATGGAACACTGGGTTAACGAAGGAGAGAGTAGAGAGAAGGATCAGTAACGTATATTAAATGCTGAAAGAATTAATGAATACTTAGTTTCTAGTTCTTAATTTCAGATTGGGGCACCAATATTTTGTCTTTTGATCTAAAGACAAACAACAGATGAAGAAAATATATTGGAATGGCGACAGAGGTAGATGAACTCTCTACAAGCATGTCAACACTACAGGGAAAGGTAACTTCAACAATGCACAGTGGTCATGAATCATAGAAAGGGGGTTAAGATAGCAGGATTTTGTCTTGTGATTTTTCTCCTTTGGTAAACCTTTCTTGTATTGTTTCTTAAATGAGGTGCATCAAAACTGACAGAGATCTATTTTGTTTTTAAAACAAGGGGGTTCTTAGGCCTATGAAAACTATGTTTGAACATTTGTGACGCTATTAAAAGTTTGTACATGATACCGGAAGGTATGGGTTTGCTGGAATAAAAGAAAAGAGTGCGGATAATGTTCAAAAGTATGTATACATTTGGTTTGCTTTTGTAAACACCATCCAAAAGAAGGCATCATATTGTAACTCAGGTATAATATCTCACTAGTTTGGGACCAACTTTTTCTGCACATAAATATACCATGATATTTAAGCCAGAGCCACCAGTTAAAAAATATCATTGACTTCTTTGATTCTACTGACCCAGATATGATTTTAGCACAATAATAGCTTGGTATTCAACATAAGATCAATGTTTGAAAAACACAACCTATTAAGCATAAGATCAAGTTTCAACCTGTCACCTCGACATGGTGGGAAGCTCAATAACACTACTGAAAGGATGGCATAAATCATCACATTTACATATCCTTAAGCTTGAAGACACTTTTTTTAAGTGCAACCATTTAGGGAAAAAATAAAATATTAGATTGTGCCTATGAAATCTACAAGCTATATAGGTGATATTGTTAGCTTTTAACATTTACTTCAAAATTGTTTCCACCTTTCTAGGAGAGAATTAGGTCTTCTATTCCCTTAGCAGTGCTTCATGGACATATGTATGGCTCAATTTTAGCGGATGCTTTTCCATGGTTAGAGTGCTACATAGTGCCCTTACCTAGGGTTTTTTCCCTGACTAGCATGACAACTAACCCATTAGGTGCACAAAATGGGAGATTATATTGCTCAATTAGGGGAGGTACTTGCATAGGACAAGGAGATATAGGAACTTGGACGAGGGAACTTAACCCTAGGAGGTTGGTGATGGACCCAAATACATGTGCATGATACAATCATCATCTCCCATGTTGAACATTTATCTTTAAAAGTATTCTTGATTTCGGATTTTATTTTAAGTGAAAAAATTATTCTATCAAGTTCTAAAATTACTTTACTGCTTGTAGCTGTGTTAGACACAGATTGTGGACCTTTGCAGAAAAGGGAGATGCTTTATCCACTTGTAGTACGTCACTGCAGGGAAGAATATTATGCAAGGAGAAGACAATTTATAGACCAAGCATTACAAGTTTCTGTATCATTATGGA
Source organism: Pseudotsuga menziesii (assembly GCA_001517045.1). Lineage (NCBI taxonomy): Eukaryota > Viridiplantae > Streptophyta > Pinopsida > Pinales > Pinaceae > Pseudotsuga > Pseudotsuga menziesii. The sequence continues at coordinate 162,705 of LPNX011173074.1, read as the reverse complement.
TCCAGTTTTATGTATATTTCTAGTATATTTGTCAAATAATAAATTTAAGCTAGCAACCATGTATAATAGATGGGATATATTAGGGGTTCCAAACTGGTTGATGTGAATATTGTCCATTTAATTGTTGTGGTTGAATGCATTGAGGAAATTGAAGGTTTCCATGTGATGCTATAGCATCATTATATAGAGTGAATTTATCACATATAACTTTACACTATTAATAATCAAAATGATAAATCTTTGTCTACAAGGGCCTTGATAGTTTAGGGGGTATAAATATATAGTGATAGAAATTGTAAATAGTCATTCCTCACCATACCTATATGTTGTATTGTTCTATATATGCATATATCTCCAGACTTCATATAAGCGTACATTGAGGAAAGTAGTTGAAGAGAAAATAAGTTAAATATTCAAATTTTCAAATAGAACATAGTAACATACAGAGTCTACAGCTGCGTAATGGACAAAAATAGAATTACAACATAGATAATAATAATGGTGAACGTGAAAGATAGTTATGGTATCTTTTTGGTGATTTTCATTGACGTAGAAATCATTTTAAGAGTTATTAAACCCTTCAAGAACTAAACCAACCTAAAAACATATTATGCCAGTGGAGAATCCATTGCAAATTAATAATGACAACCTTCACTCTTTTGGCATAATATATTTCTTGGTCACAAATTGAGAAACAACTCAATCTGCAATATGATATTATTAGTAAATCATATCCAACAGATTTATCAGAACAGAACAAATCTCGTGAAGGTGAACCAATAGAATGTGGCACTACTCTAGAATTAAGAAACACACCTAAATTTGATTCAAATTGGAGAGAATTAGAATGGTTCCCATCAAATTGAACTTCTACCAAATAATTTGTCAAATAGTGAATGAAAAGAGCAATATGGATGTGTTTCAATGGCCAAAACTTAGAAATTAAAGAAATAATATTGTTGTAAGATCTATAATGACATGTAAGCTAGTGTTTTGATCATTTTAGACTTTAGTCTAGCCTTGTTCTCTGGAGCAACCACACTCTATGTTTTGGTGCACAATGGGTGATAAGAGCACAAATCTGGAGCATGAATTGATGATAAATGGGAAGGTAGGAAGAATGTACCTGAATCAATCCAATGTAACCCCCATTTTAGAAAATCGAGGTGAAATATCTCAAAAAAATCCCCCATCTGTGAAATTGAGGTGAACAAAAGTTGCAAGTCCGAATCAGAGCAAATGGAAAGGGAGAAATCGCTGAATGAAAGGCCCATTCCTAAAACAAATTGGGAAAATGAAGTATGTAGATCAAATTTTGAGTGGAAAAAACCATTTTTTTACCCTCTCATCCCTCACCATTTAGTCAATAAGCACACTGGTCATAGGTTGAGCTTTGCTCAGGTTTTAAAGAACGAGGCTTTAAAGAGCTTAGCTATTTGTGGGTGATTCTTTATGTACCATATGTTAGTGATTTTGTGAGTGATTCTTAATGAATATGTATACCTACCCCTGGAAAGCAAGTAATAAGAAATTTCTACCACAAGATTCGAATTGTGAATAGAGAAGGCAGTTTCTCCGTATGAGATGTGAAATCAAACTTCAATCAAGAACTGATATAGCTAAGCATACTACAATCCCACGCCACTAGTGCATGTGGTTCAAGTGAAAAATATTTCTGTTCATATTACGGTAAAGGGGTGCTTTAGAAAATCACTAGAGAAGCCCTCAACCTGTAGCTATAAGGAACCCCAAACAATGAAGATGCATACCTAGTTTAACAGACTGGGATGGGGATCTGTCAGAGCTTCCTTCAAAAGTAAACCAATCTAGCTTTGTACTTCCACATTGCATCTCACGAAATAATATCAAAGCCTTCCTAAAAAAATCCATTCTGTGCGTAGCCTAATACCATGAAACCATGTCTCCTCAGGCATTTCCTCAAACACTTCGCGTCCATGGTCCAATCTTTGGCACTTTGCATACATGTTTAAAACGAAGTTTTCTAGGAAATTTTATGGCCTTGAAATTGCATTGGTTCATATTCTCACCATTTCTCCTTATTTTGAAATCGCATCGGTTCATATTCACACCTATTCTCCTTATGAGAATGATTTCATATTAGCACTGGTTCAATTGGTCCATAAAAATCCCACTATTAAAAAGCAATTTCATATTCGCACTGGTTCGTTTGGTCCATCTAACACCCATTGTCAAAATGCACACTGAAATTGTATTTTATTTGTGTTTTTTCTTTTCATTATATATTTTTGTTCTTTATTTAACTTAATAATAATAATAACAATTACATATAAAATATATATATATTTATTATAATTCTTCATAAACTTTGATACTCTAAAATATTTTTAGTAGCAAATAGTCCAACTAACAACTAATACAAAGCTTTGTGTTTTTAATATTATATAACATAACTTTACATAAAAGGAGAAAATAAAAAAGTGAATTATCACACAACCCCATCAACGCCATTACCACATCACTTTAAAAAAAAAAATTGCTCCATGGAAAGCAAAAGCACACAAATAAATAAATTTATTAAAAAACAACAAATGTTTATAAGCATTCATGTCGATCTCCATGTAAAAATGGAGTTGTCTAACTAGGCAACTTGTTCGCTTTTTAGGCTGATTTTTTGCCGGAATTTGGTGAATATAATCTACAAAATCTGTAATTAATGTTGTTTGTTTAGTGATTTTAAGCTCAAAAATGAAATCAGGTGACATGAAAACCCCAAACACCCACACTCTGTAAGATCTAACAGATGTTTTTGAAAGTTTTGAAAATTCCGTGAAGATTCATAGCAAAAAACTAGTTAAAACCAACTGGAAACACAGGTCAAAAATTCCCCTATTTAGACAACTCCTATAAAAATGCATTCAAAAAAACCTACATTGTTTCCATTACTACCTTTTCTTAAGTGACGTTTGACATAGCTTTGTTCAAAAAAGGCCTTAATAACAAGGAATGAAAAAATAGAATGTACCATGAAAACAAGCTATATGTAATAGGTGCTTCACCTAGTTTGTTTTTATTAGTTTATTTTCCAAGTGAAACTTGAATATCATCTTAGATAGTTAGTTTCTCTTTTAATTTACTTTTATTCGTAACAATTTATTGTCAAAATTACAAATTTTCATTGTCAAGTAACATAATTAACGTCGTGCAGGCTTCTAAATCCATATGCAATGTTACACTTTACTAAATTTTAACACTACATCCATTTATAGTGTAAAAATTTAGTAAATTGTACAAATTTATTCTCAAATTATAATTTCTCATTGCTAAGGTGACACAACTAAAAATGAATAATTCATATTCGTAGTCATTGTTTGCTAGTCATACTTATATTCTTGTGACTAAATTAGTCGTTTACATTAGTCATTTTTATTTTAGTCACTTATTATCTAGTCGTATATTTTATCTGGTGACTAAACTAGTCGTTTAACTTAGTCATTTTTAGTTGGCTCACTTAAAATTGCTCAATTTTGGTCGTTTATCCCTTGAATAAAATGTGGTGACTAACTTTTTTAGTCACCTAGTAATTTATCTCTCATTTTGTACTAGTGCATTGTCTACAGGCAGATGTTTTGCCTCCTCATCTTTTAGCAGGTTCCATGTCATAAAACCCTGATGGAAACAACAAATGTAACCCTTAGTATTATTCCTATTTGGCATACCCTGAACAATAATTATACCCTCCCAGTTCTCCTCATCCACAATTTCCATAACACCATTAATTCCCAGAAGCCACAATAGTGTTAATGCCTCTAACAATTGGTTACCTGTTAAATTGTCTATCAATATTTTACAGTGGCAATATTTCGTGGCTCCTTGGAAAATGGAGGAATGGGCTCACGATGGAGGATATGTCGGACATGCCTCCTAGGGATATTCTATGATATGGAAAGGGTCATATAATGTAAATATATTTACTTTATATGAATAAAATATAAAGTTTTATTGGTTTTCTTTGATGCGTAGTATTTATTTTGTTTTCACCTTATTAAGAGCATCACATTCCACCCTTTTTTATCGTGTTTTACACCTTTTAATAAAATAAACTACACGTGTAATTTAATAAGAATTTTTTTGTATAGGTTTCATAATAAAAAAGATCATTTATTTATAAATTTTAGATATGCGTGTTTATTAAGTCGATAGGTGGCAAGCCAGGTTGGCTTAAATAAATGACCATGTGATGTAAATTTCATAGCTACGTTTTGTATGAATTCCTAGTAATGAAACTACCTGGTTTTCTTCTTTGAGATTCCCATGAGACATCAACATTGTTAGAGACACTCTTATGACCAGGTCTAGAATTGTTTCTAAAAACTTCCACACCTTTATTGCAAATACAACAACTTAGTAAATATTGTGGAATCTATACACAAATATCCTAGACCCAATATAGTCATATATAGTGCATTTCAATACCAAAATATTCGTGGCTCCTTGGAAAAAGGAGGAATTGGCTCACAATTGAATGAGCTGGCCGCAATCGACAAAATAAAGAATGGAACACCGATTGCAAGCAAAGATTGCGATGGAGTTTAAAAATTTTGATGGTCCACTCAATCTCAACCCAACCCATATATATCGACCCAAGCCATTTATATCTCAATAATTAACATCTCCACCCTCCCATTGATATATAATTTATTCTTTGGCGTGTTTATGTATAATCAATAGGGAGTTTAATCCCCTCCCTCCCGACCACATAGGCTTTCATCTCTTCTTCTTAAAGTTGTATTTTCTTTTATTTTTAAAACTAGAAAAAAAGAAAAAGGTAAAAATTTAACAAAATAGATTTAAGAAAATTAGCAAAGAAATCGATTGCTATATGGATTTTTTCACTATAACGTCATGTCTGATGTGTTGTCATGGGCCCTAGTCTATAATGTCATCTCTATGTGGGAAATATTTGGTTTACAAGCAAGAAATGGTCATTTCAAGCTCTGTGGGACCAAGAATAATCATCATTGGTTGGGCCATATTATCAAGTCAAAACATAACTTCTAAGGGTAAGGGGTTCATGGGTCATGTGTGATTCCCTAGATGACCTCAAAGGCCCTATATGCTATATAAATAATATTTAGCCAATGAGTAAGATATGTCGGTCGTTTTGAGGTTTGACACACCAAGTATGGCTTTCAGTCCCTTGGCCATGATTTGATGTGAAAATAGTTATTCGGCCAAAACATTTTTTCTTAGGGCTCATGAACTATGTGTGGGGCCTTAGGCCGCCACAAAGCCCTATAAAGGGAATATTGTCATGTGAGAAAGATATAGTGCCTCTTTTATGAATTTTGGTTAACCATGGTTATTTTTTGTAACTTGAGCAATGGAAAGGTCAAAATACATAGCCTTAGGCCATTACATTTGCATTTGGCCTATAAGCAAAATATGGCCGTAGAAGATTCTACACAGGGCGTAACAGAGAAATAGGAAAATACAACAACGATGGAGAATCCTTTGCATTTGTTCTTAGAAATCATGCTACTTGACATAAAATTATAAAGAAGCCACATGAGTTGATTCAATACCCAATTCTTTCCATCTTCGTTATTTTGATTCAATTCCAAATTGTCTCCATCTTCAATGGTCCTATTAAAGGAAAATGCACTAATTTCTTTAATAGAATGTGGAAGCTAGAAGTTGGGAGGTCATCCAAAGGCTCCATCAGAAAGCATTATCATGACTGGTACTTGAGTAATAGTTGGTTAAAGAGTCAGTTGTTATAAAGCCAAAGCTTCGCAGTGTTGTGTGCTTGATCCGTTAGTCCCTATAATAGAGCAGGCTCACCTGGTTCGTTCTCATCATCTAGTGATTGTATGGATTTGGCCCCTTGTCCCCCTAATTTATGTACCATCGTAGAGTTTGAGGTATGGCTACTCATATTAGGTCTTCTAGCTGGCTCTTATCCTATCTATTCCTACTTAGTCCATCTGTGTGAATCCCTCTCATAAAACATAGTTGTAAATGCCAATCTATAGTAATACAAAATCCAATCGAGAGATAGCGATCTAAATTTTGGTGACTTAGCATTAGTAGCACCACCGTCATAGGTATATATTATATAATATCTAAGAGAGCAACATATAAGATAGAGACAGTAGAGGCATCAACAATGGTAGAGCTCCTAGTTTACTTTGATCCATCCCAAAAAACCAGGCTTTGAACAGCCTGGCCCGAGAATCAAGACACCCACGTTGCCAACTGGGTGCCCTAAGAAGTCCTCATGGGCGGAACAATATTAAATCCTCTCATGACTGAATTAAATCCTCCCATGGCCAAATTGGGGACGGACCAGATGGACCAAATTGATAATCATAACCCCGAATCCATAGATTGATTTAGCAGAAGCCCTTTTGGGAAATGGGTAGTTGTACATAGATCTATATTTTAAAAATCCTTCATGTTTTGCC
>LPNX011173074.1:143498-156202 GCA_001517045.1 Pseudotsuga menziesii | reverse complement strand
TCGCCTCCCTATGAAAATTCATAGGTTTTAATCTATATTTTAATTTGTATAATGTATAAGTAAATAATATGTGTATATATTTAATTATATTAAATCACATAGTATATGAACTATATATATTTATTTATATTAAATCTTTTAACATATGAACTATATTAACATATTTATACTAGTTATATATTATTATTATATTTACATATTTTACCATTATTAAGGTGAAAGAAGTTTATATATCATAAGGGTGTTTATAAAATATTTACCTATTTTATAAATTTGGTTAAGTATTATATTTACATTTATTACAAGTATAGTATGGATGGACTATGAATGTATGGATTTTAACATAATTCCTTAAAATGAAGCATGTTTTGTTGGGAGAAAGAAAATTGGAACAATTTCAATATTATGTTTCCCTTGTGGTTTGAATTTTGTACTTTGGTGGGGTGTTTTAGAATAATCCCACTTGTTATGCATGCTTTAAATGGTAAAAATATCCCATATGATTTAAATGATGATGATGATGAAGTAGATGACAATGACAGTGATGATTTTTTTGATGATGATGATGATGGAAATGATGATGATGATCATCACCATCGTCATCTTTGTCATTGTCATCATGATTATCACAATAGTCATCATCATCGGCATAATCATCATCCATGTCATAATCATCATCGTTGTCCTTGACATCATCATCATCATCATTATTCACATTTTCATCAGTTATTCATCATTACCTTTGACATAAGAAATAGCATCTACCCAAAATATGTGATTAGTGAAAAAGGGTCATGGAGGACACACACAAAGTATCCATGAAAAATAATAACTTATTTTTTAAGATGATCAACAACATCATTCTCATTGTATTCATCATCATTGTCATCATCATCATCACCATCATCACCATTCATTTCATTGCAATCATAATCATCGGCAATGTCATCATTGCCATTATCCTCCTCCTCCTCATCATCATAATCATGATCATCATCATCATTTTCATCGTTCTCCTCATTATCAACAACATTATCATCATCATCATAACCATCCTCAATATCATAATCATTATCCTCATTTTCATCTTCAACATCTAGGTGTAAAACTAGATGCAAAAGTGGATAAAAACATGGATGCAAAAAAAGATGCAACAAAAGTAGGCGCAAAAGTGGGTGCATAATGGGGTGCACCAAAAATGGATGCAAAAGGTGATGCAAAAGTGGATGCCAAAAATGATGCAATCATGGAATCAAAACATGATGAAAAAATTGGCACAAAAGTGGATACAACCATGGATGTAAAATTAGATACAAAATTGGATGCGAAAGTGGATGCAACAAAAGTAGATGGAAAACTAGATGCAAAAGTAGTCGTAACACCCAATGCAAAACTCGATGCAAAAGTGGATGCAAAAATGGATGCATAAAGGGATGCAATAACTGATGTAAAATTGGATGCAATAAAAGATGCAAACGTGGATGCAAAATTTGAAGCAAAAGTGGGTGTAAAAGTAAGCAAAAAAATGGGTGTGAATTGGGACATAACAAAAGTGGATGCAAAAGAAGATGCAATAGTAGATGCAAAAAAAGACGTAAACATGGATGCAAAATGGGATGCAAAAAGAGATGAAAACGTGGGTGCAAAAGTGGACAAAAAAATGGATGCAAAAATGGCTAAAACAAAACAAGATGCAAAACTAGACTCAAAATAGGATGTAAACTTTGATGCAAAACTTGGCGCATGAAGGGATGCAAAAAAAGAAGCAGAAGTGGATGCAAAAGTGGATGTAAAAAAGGATGCAAAAGTAGATGAAAACAAGGGCGTAAGAGTTGAGGCAAACATGGGCATAAAAGGGGGCGCAACAAGAGTAGATGTACAAAATAGGTGCAAAATTAGGTGCAAAACTAGGCTGAAAACCTGTCGCAAAAACTGATGCAAAACCTGGCGCATAACCAGGTGCAAAACTCGGTGCAAATTACGCTGCAAATTGCGCTAGATTTAGAAAAAATACGCAAAAATTTTCTAAAATAGCACCAACCTGTGAAATTGTGCCATTTTGTCTAAAAAATGAAGAGAAATACACTGAAAGATGGTCTAGACGCAAAAAAGGATGCAAAAGAGACGCTAAATCTAGTTTTTGTTGTAGTGCTTCTACATGACTTAGAAGTCAACACTTGCTAAAAATGAGTCATGGAGTGCTTGCGAAACCTCTTGGAAACCATATTTAGCATGTATGATTTATTCCAAATCCTCCAAAGTGCATATCTACTTTTTCTGAAAAGCTGCATGTTTTATTGAGAATTAAGGAAAAAGGAAAAGCCAGACTAGGTGTAGTTAACTTGTTTTTTCCCACATCATCCTCCCTCATTTTCTCCTAATAAAAGCATGTATTATTTTTCTTTCCATCCCTCATTATATTTCCTACTTGACTTAGCCAATTCGTGAGCATCTTGGTGGATTTGGAAACTACTTTATGCACCTGTGGAGGATTTGGCTAGATTTAGTAAGCCTACTTTTTGACCTTTTTGAATGGAATCCTTATGCATTGTAATCTCACATGTAATTAAATATTTCAGCAGTCTATTACTTCACAAGGTTGGCTATTTTACACTTATTGAATACAGGTTAGTGTTATGCTCCAATTTCAGTCTCCTTTGATGTTAATTTTGCATGTTTGATTAGCAATTTTGTGAGTGTAATTGTTCTATATATTGGGTTCAATTTCCACATGGTATTAGAGCCTTTGTAGATCAAATTCTCTCCTTCCATATTTCTATGTAGGTTCAACATATTAACTGGGAGCATATTCTGCTAACTAAAGGGCACAGTTTCTGAGCTATGGACCAATCTCAGAAGATCATCTTGACTCCATTCAATTTCTTTGAGTGGAAAGTTGAGATGGAGATATTGTTGAGAGAAAAATTTCTCTACAGGGTTACTATGGAAACTGAGGTATATCCGAATGTAGCTATAGAGAAAATCAAATGGCATAACAGGAGGGATGAGGCCTATGGTGTTTTGTGTCTGAGCATTTCAAGAGACCTCCTCTTCCATCTTGATGGATTGACATCACCAAATGAAGTGTGGGAGAAGCTTGTAGAGACTTTTGGTAAGATATATGAGATGAGAGGACATCAAATTGAGAATGAGCTGATCTCCTTGAGTCCCAGTAGCTTTGAATCCTTGTAACTCTATTTTTCCAAGTTTAAAGCCCTTGTTTTGTAGCTAAAACAATGTGGGATCGAAAAGAAGGAAGAACAACTAGTTTTGGCCATACTCTCGAAGCTTGGCCCTGATTATTTAGTGTTTTTTTTTTACCTTCCATGCCACCAAGTTAACAACTTGAGCCTGGAAGATGCCTAAGCTTGCAGAGTTCGAGGAATCCCTCACATAGGAACAATATAAGTTGGTGATGATGGGCACCATCAAACCTTCCAAAGACCAAGATTTGGTTGCTGGAGATTTAAGGGTGGATTCAAAAATCAAGAAATAACCTAAAAATACACCTGAGCAAAAGAGAGACAAGAACAAGTCTTAAGAGGAGCCCCAAGGTTCCAAGAAGAACTTCTAGAAAAAGAAGAACAAAGGAGAAATGAGCAAGTGCGCATACTGCAATAAGGGCTATCATCCTAAGAGCTCTTGTATGAAGAAGCAAATTGACATATTGACCCAAATCCTGGAGAAAAATAACATCTCCCTTCCTGATTGTTCAAATAAGAGGGAAGGAGGATCAAATTCAGAGGGCAGAGAGAGAGTACATGCCTTGGTTGCTGGCACATCAAGCTCACCTAGCTTCATCATAGACTTTGGAGCTTCTAGACATATGGTTTCTACAAAAGAGGCATTCACCTCTCTTGACATGTCGAAAGGTCCACCAATAGTTTTGGGAGATGACTCTCTCACTGATAGTTTGGGGAAAGGAAGGATTGATCTTGACCATGGTAAGTTCAATAATGTGTTGTATGTTCTAGGTCTTGCCTCTAATCCGTTTTCAGTGTACCAGATGACTCACACTGGGTCTCCAAAGAAGGTCATCTTCTCCCCTAATGATGTTGAAATCATAGAGATTTCGAATGGTAAAGTCATAGAAAAAGGTGTTGTTGATCACACTTTGAAGGTATACAAGTTTTCCCATTTTCTACCCTACTCAAACCCCTCTGCTCTTCTGATTCATGCTAATGAGGCAAGCAATCTTTGGCATGAAATATTTGGCCATCTTAACTACAAGTATCTTTCTGATTTGAGTGAAAAATATATGGTCATAGGGTTACCAAAGATCAAGTTTTCCAAGGGAGTTTGTCAAGGTTGTATCCTAGGAAAACACCTAGAGCACAAATTTGATAGAGCTAGTCATGAGAGAACCTCTGCACCTCTTTAGTTGATACACAGTTACATTGCTGGTCCATTTCCTCATATGTCCATGAGTCAATCCAAATATGCACTAACATTCATAGATGACTTTTTCAGGTATTGTTGGGTTTACTTCCTAAAGCATAAGTCTGAAGTTTTTGACCTTTTGAAAGTCTTTAAATCCTTGGTTGAAAACCAGTCTAGGAGGAAACTCAAGATCCTCAGATATGATAATTGTGGTGAGTATGTCAAGTCTAAGTTCGTTAAGTATTGTAAAGATCTAGGTATTCATATGTAGGATTTGATCCCTTACACACCATATCAAAATGGTGTTGTTGAGAGAAAGAACAGGTCACTGAAGGAGATGGCAACTTGCATGATGGAGGCTAAGACTTTGCCACAAAATTTTTGGGCTGAGGCTATAAACTGTGCATCCTATATCCAGAATAGGGTACCTCATAATGATCTTGATGGTATGACTCCTTTCAAATCTTGGAGTGGGCACAAGCCATATGTGACCCATTTCAGGAATTTTGGCTCAATGGATTGGGCTAGAATTCCAACTGAAAAGAGAAAGGATTTGCAGCCCCAAATCTAAGAGTGCCTATTTGTTGGGTATTCTAAAGATTCAAAATGGTACAAGCTGATAAACTTGAGCACTAACAAATATTTCATTGAAATAAGTGTTCAGTTCCAAGAAGAGCCTTTAGTAGCAGTTGAAGTTGGAGAGTCTTCTTCACCACCAAATCCATTGATTGTAAGTGGAGAGACTAATGAGTGTGTTGATTCTGATATATCTAATAATGATGATTTTATTGCATATCTTGAAATTCCTACAATACCAAATGGGCAGAAAATACCATTCATGCAGGTGGGGAACTAGCTGGAAATCCTAGTGACACTAGGAGGACTAGATCTTAGTTTGAGAGTGCCCTTTGTATGAAAGATCCTTTATTTGCTAAGAATTTCTATATGATGGTTGAATCAAATCCATAGACATATGAATATGTAGCACATGCTCCAATATGTAAAACATCCATGAAATAATAATTCATCTTTCTCCATAAGAACAACACTTGGGAACTGGTTGATCCTCCCTCAGGGAGGAAGCTAGTTCAATGTAAGTGGGTTTTCAAGACTAAGTTTGCTGCTGATGGTTCACCTTTGAAATATAAGGCAATATTGGAAGCCAAGGTATACTCACAATTACATGTTATTTACTACAATGAAACCTTTGCATTAGTGGCAAAGATGGACTCCATAAGGCTAGCTTTAGCCATTGCAGCTTCGAAGCAATGGGAGGTACATCACATGGATGCGAAGTGTGCTTTCCTAAATGGAGATATCACTGAAGATATTTACATGCAGAAACTTGAATGGTTTTTTCTAATCCATCTTTAGTGTGTAGGTTAAATAAATCATTGTATGGGCTCCAGCAAGCCCCCAGGGCTTGGTATGCCAAGATTGATGGCTTTTTGTTGTCATTGAGTTTTGTTCAATGCAAGTCTGATCCTAATTTTTAATTGAATCTGATTCATGGTTATTTGATGATTATTGTCTTGTATGTGGATGACCTTCTGATTATAGGAATTTCAAATAAAGAGATTGCCTCCTTGAAGGATGCAATGAACCATGCATTTTCTATGACAGATTTGGGATTGTTGAGCCAATTTTTTGGTCTCAAAATTGCTCAATCCCAACATGGAATAAAATTACATCAGTCCAAGTATGTCTTATATTTTCTGAACAAGTTCAACATGAAATATTGCAAGCCAAGAAAGACTCCCTTCCTTTCAGGAGTTAAGCTTGAAGAAGCAGGTTCTTCTCCTATGATAAATAAGACAATGTATAGGCAGTTGATTAGGTGTTTGCTTTATCTTACACACACTAGACCTGATATATCTTATGTAGTTAGTGTGGCTTCAAGATACATGGATCAATCTCATTATATCCACTGGAGAGTAGCCAAAAATACCCTTAACTTTGTTCAAGGAACAAGAACTTATGGGATCTTCTACATAGAAAAATCTGATCTTGATTTGATTGGGTTTGCTGATAGTGATTGGGAAGGTGATAGCACATATCAAAAGTTAACATCAGGATATGTGTTCATGGTTGCAAAATGACCAATCAACTGGTCGAGTAAGAAGGAAAGTGCCATAGCACTCTCATCTACATAAGCAGAGTATAGAGGAGTTGTAAATGTAGCAACTCAATGTTTGTGGTTGCAAGGAATACTTGGAGAATGTGGCTTCGAATCAGAGTTTTCAACTATTATCTATTGCGATAATCAGAGCACTATTTGAATCTACAATGATCCAGTTCAGAGACAGTGAACCAAACACATTGAGATCCATATGCACTACATCAGATAGCTTGTACATGATGGCACCATTCATCTACTCTTCTATGCATCTTCAGAACAAGTAGTAGACATCTTCACCAAAGTTTTTTGTGAGAATACATTCAACAATCTCAAATCATTGCTGGGGATTGTTTATTATGCTTTGAAGCATGATTGATGACAATATTTCCAAATTTTTTTTTTTCCTGTCCATGTTTAAGGGAGGATTTTCCCACTAGGTTTTTGCCTCTTTCCTTGGTTGTATGGACAAGCAGTATGTAAAGGGTGACTAAGCCTTATTGCTAGGACCTATATTTTTCTGATATTTACTCATAAAGTCGGGCTTAAAGGGGGGTGTTAGAATAATCAACCCATAGTTACCTACCTTAGACATTAATTAAATCATTTTTTTCTTATTACCTAGTCTCCTAGATTCCACTCTACGCTAGTTGCCTTCTACATGACTTAGAAGTCAACACTTGCTAAAAATGAGTCATGGAGCACTTGGGAAACCTTCTAGAAACCATATTTAGCATGTATTCTTTATTCCAGATCCTCCAAAGTGCATATCTACTTTTTCTGAAAAGATACCTCTTTTATTGAGAATTAAGGCAAAAGGAAAACCTAGACTAGGTGTAGTTGACTTGTTTTTTTCCCACATCATCCTCCCTCCTTTTATCCTAATAAAAGCATGCATGAGTTGTCTTTCCATCCCTCATTAGCTTTCCTACTTGACTTAGCGAATTCGTGAGCATCTTGGTGGATTTGGAAACTGCTTTATGCACCTATAGGGGATTTGACTAGATTTAGTAAGCCTACTTTTTGATCTTTTCGAATGGAATCCTTATGAATTTGAATCCCTCATTTAATTATATATTGTAGCATCCTATTACTTCACAAGTTTGGCTATTGTACACTTATTGAATACATATTAGTGTTATGCTCCAATTTCAGTTTCCTTTGATGTTAATTTTGCATGTTTGATTAGCAATTTTGTGAGTGTAATTGTTCTATCTCTTGGGTTCAAGTTCCATACACATGGAGAATCATCCAAATTCTACCTATCACTGGATGTGCAACAAGATCAACCCTTCTCATGCCGAGCTCTGCTCCAATGGGAGCCAGTGTTAATGAGGCATATGGTATCTAGTCATGTCATGCGGATACTCTCTCGCCAACTCTAGTGTAGTCACATTGGGTTCGATCATACATGACTGGATTTCCACATATTACCTTAGTTCCTAGGAAAGGGAAATTAGAAGCATTTATCTCGCATGCAGAAGCAATACAAGGTGAAGGGCATATCATGGGAAAATGGTTTTGACAGGAAGAATAATTCACTGAAAGAGAAAATAGATCTACTACTACTGTAAGGGATAAAAGATTCACAAAGAATAACAACTTTATTTAATTTTTACAGTGCATTGAATCTTTTTTAAGAAAAATAATTTTGATTCATTAAGAAATATGTTTCCTAGTTGCAATCCTTAGTTTTAGTACTCATACAATGCATGTAGGAGATGGATGACTAATAGGGGTCCCTATCGACTAATTATGCCATATCAGTATGTCATTCACCATTAACAGTTACTGTAGGACCACAACCCTATCAGCAGGGATGTCGTTTTACTATATGCTTTTCACTTTGCATCTTTAGAACAATATTTGTATGAATTTTATGAATTCCTTTATTTATTGTAATTTATAAACATGCACTCTTGCATTGCAGAGTACTGGTCTCGATATGCTACAATCTAGCCAGGGAAATTCTTTATAACAGGACATAAATCATTCTCTGATTTCTCAAGATCAAGCAGCAGCAACTATTGGAGCTGTTTTGAATAGAGCTCCTAGGATGGGCATGAGGGCTCATCGAGTTCAAGCTACTGATACAAACAGTATTGTTGAGCAGGTCAGAAAATGTTCCCATTTGAAGCATTGTTACAGAATCCTCTTAATGTGTATGTACATGGCTTCTTTTGCAATGGTTTACTTAACTACAAATAGTTTTGGAAGCCATGAAAATAGTCAGTGCAGAGGATTGAGCCTTTCTAGTTTTAACCTCTTACTCTTGAAAAGGTACGAACCTTTTCTGCTGATTATTGTGTTTCTTCTGGCAGGAACTTAGGGAGAGGATTGCAAAAAAATTGAAATCTTTGCAGGAGCTAGTTCCAAATGCTAACAAGGTATAATTGGGAAACAACTAAATACAATTGATACTGAGAATGGCTTCCATAGCACTTCTAGTTTACGTTCATCCTTTTCATTGGTGTGACTTTCGTTAGTTTTCAAACGAGTAGTCACTAAATTATTATGTTTTCAATCTTTGTCCCATTTTTTTTTTAATAAACTGTCTCAGTGTGAAATGGCTTACATTTTTCCATATTTCGACTATCCTATTTTTACTTAGTGTCCATACTTGCTCTATTAAAATCAACTTATTATTATTACTATTATTTTTAATATTTACAGTGTACTTCTTAACTTTGTGCAAATGATTTACTAATGGTTTCCGTTACTAACACTATGTTTATAGGGTCTTTAATATCTCAATCCCTTCTTTTGAGACGTAATTGAATTTAGAGTATTTTCATATAGTTCTTTTGGTTTCAAGGATTTTACTCACAGATAGCCTTAATGAGATCATTTGTAAATATATTTTCCATTATTAGATGTTTAAATGTGAAAATGGATCGCATATCGTCTACCTTTGGAAAACAAAACCTTATTAGATATAAGCACCTACTTAGAAAACGGGAATTTTGAAAGAATGCGAATCTCAGGAAATTTTAATGTCTAGAATGACTTAGTGATAGGAACATTGAGAGTAGGTTCGTCGACTTCTCATTAAGCCCATTTTCGGATGCATTTTTATGACATTATTTGGACTGGTGCTAACCATGTCTGTGTTTAAGAATTATCCTATTCAACTCCTTTTACAATGTCGTTTTCCAGTTTTGCATAGCTGGATATTTGCAGGGATTGAGTTGTAGACTGAGGGATTAATTCAGTACTACTCACAACCAAGTTTAAATCTATGAACTTTGTAGTTTTTAAAATTAAGTAGCCAGGGTTCGTGGTTATGGGTATGGGGATTCCACTTTGAAATTAGGGTTCATGGAGGTGAGTGGGTGGTGCACCACATTTGAGTTGCCTTTTTCTGATAATTTTTACCTCAACATTTAGTTGCAGGTTGATGAGAGAATAGTGCTAAAACATTTTGACTGGCTTGAGAGAAAATCTGATGCTATGTGAGAAGCTACCTTTGGATATCGATATTTTAAAAATATGGAATATGAAGTTTCATCGTATGAATGTGATCTTCGTTGGCCTTATGCTACTGCTTTGAAAAAGACACTAGATTTACTAGAAAAGTGAGACACAAAGATACTTTAGAAACTAGAACTTATGTCTCTCTTAACTCTCAATTGTTGTTAAGTGTTCTTTTAATTGTTGCCAATGCAGTAAGCAAATGATTTTTTGGGAAATTTGTCTTCTGTACTATTGGAATATACTCATAGCCAACACAACATGAATACATATTCAACTTCAGTATACCATCCCATGAATAAGTTCAAACCTTGGCCACTAGTTCAAAGGATCAAGTGCTTAGGGGTTTAGATTGAACCAATACCTATTGCAACTCTTTCAATAAAAATGTACTAAATTTCATGTCGTATAATTTTTTGTAGGTGCGAACAGAGTGTCTATAAGCTATTGAGAATGAGAGATATATCAATGTCTTGCTATAAAGAATTTCAGATTCAGACTGACTGGAAGCTTGATAATGGAATTGTTAGTAAGGTAACATTCTGAAATTTGAACTTAAGGCATCTATACTGTTCATGCTGAGGATGCCGATTTTTGTTTTGACTGTACTTGACATAATTTAAATGTTATGGAGTTCTAGTTGATCTTTAAAACATTATTTTGCACCTAGGAATACAATCAAATGTATTTAATTGAATCATGCACATTTTCCTGGCTAATATTTGTCTGTTAACTTTGTTTGTAGGCTTTCAAGAACTTAAGATTCATATTCTTTCTAGACATTGCATTTGCCATTGATCTTCAGGCCTTGTGGAGAGGTATTTCATATTCATGTATTTGTAGGTCTGCTGGTTCTAAATGTTTATGCATTTTGAGTACACTTGCTGTTTGTTGGAATTATTTCTTTTTTCCATGTTAAATCTTGTAAAATTATTATGTACATTTTTTAGTTATTTGTTTTCTCTTTTTAGTGAGCAAAAAAAATTATTGCTTAACATGTGTTGTTTGCAGGTAACCTTACTCGCAATATTTAGAACAAAATGAGGAGGGAGGCTATTGCAGTGTGGATATAGAAGCACATGCCTAGATATAAAGTTCATAAAGCTTAAAGGCATATGCAATGTAGATACATAAGCTCGTGCGAAGATAGAAAGCTTAGAAAGTGGACCATTGAATATGAAGAGCCTATTGCTGAGTCTTTTCCATTGAGTATGAAGAGTCTGTTGCTGAGGGTTTCAAGATGCTAAGTATGGTTTTGAAGCTTCCGCAGGATCTAATTATGGCTTAGCAGCTAAGTACAAGTGGGATGGTTTAGCGATTGTAATATTTCACATTTCATATAATATAATTTGTACGGTTTAAAAATTATATGGTTGTACTTTATATTATTTACAAGTGGTGTAATTAACTAATTAATGTGACATTGCATAATTCACATGTGTACTAGATGATGATAAATAATGTCACGATTCTTTTTTTAATTTAAACATAATATCATATTAAAAATTTATATTGATTAATAATGGACACCATTAAAACTACTAAAATATAATAACCACACATAAAACGACTAAAAATGGTTGAATTAGTCACCAATAAATGAGATTGACCAAATTTCGCATATAAAATGACAAAAAATTGAGAGATACATGACCAAAAAATGAGATATAAATCAACAAAAAATCGACAAAAATTCGCATATCAATGACCAAAAAATAGTTCTAGTGGCTAATTTACAGCTTTTTATTACGCGGCTAAATTTGGTCATATTCTAGTTTGTCATGTGGTCATTAATTTGGTCATAAATGTGGCCATATATTTGATTTTTGATTCAAATATATGACCAAATTAATTACCAACTGACAAGCTATAAATGACCAATTTTGGCCGCGTAATAAAAGATCGTAAATTATCCACTATCAATTGCCAAACCAAAAGTGGTCATTGATATGCAAATTTTGGTCATTTTCTTGGTCACTAATCTCTCATTTTCCACTATTGTGGGGAGGGATAAGGTACAGGAGTAGGGGAGTGGTGGGGGATTTCAGATAGTGGGAGGAGGAGAAAGGGGATGGAGGATGTGGTTGAAGTAGAGGAGGGAGGGAGGAGAAGGAGTGAGAAGAGGAGGAGGAGATGAAGGTTTGTGGTAAAGGAAGGAAGAGAGAAAGGAGGTAAGGGTTGAGGGGTAGGAGGTTGATATGGGGGTAAGGAGGAGGGGAGTCTCAATGGGGGAGAGGGAGAGGAAGATGGGGAGGAGAGGAGGAGGAGGAATAGGAAAAGGAGTGGGGGAGAGGAGGGGTAGAGGTTGAGGAAGGGATGCAGAGAGAGAGAGGGGGGAGAGGGGAAGGGGATGAGGATGTGAATCGGAGAGTGGGGAGGGGAATTGAGGGGAAATGAGTAGTCAAAGGA
Source organism: Pseudotsuga menziesii (assembly GCA_001517045.1). Taxonomy (NCBI): domain Eukaryota; kingdom Viridiplantae; phylum Streptophyta; class Pinopsida; order Pinales; family Pinaceae; genus Pseudotsuga; species Pseudotsuga menziesii. Next base: position 143,826 of record LPNX011173074.1, on the reverse strand, counting down.
GTGGGTGTGTGATGGGGTACTCAATTTAGTGGGAGGAGGGAGAAGGGAGGGAGGAGAGGTAGAGGAGGAGGAAAGGGAGTTGAGAGGGAGAAAAAGAAGATGTAGGAAGGGTGGAATTGAAGGAGGGGAGGAGGAGGAGAGAGGGCTGGGATAGAGTGGTAAAGGCATTGAAGGGGGAGGGGAGGAAGACGAGGAAATTATAGGGGTCGGGGAGTATGAAAAAGATTATGCTCAAGTGCAAGGGATTGGGAGGAAGAGTGGAGGTGTAGGACAAGGAACATGATGCACCGGTGGGTATATGGAGGGTGTATTAGGAGTGTATGTTTGA
>LPNX011173074.1:111748-127382 GCA_001517045.1 Pseudotsuga menziesii | reverse complement strand
AAATCTTGTTCTAGGAAGCACATTTTGAAGATCTCTAGTCAAGCTCATTGCATCATTTAAGTTAGTAGGCTTGTGGGATTTGACCAAACCTTTTAAGGGATTTTCCAAACCTTTAGTGAACAAAAATACTAACATTACCATATATAAATTATCCACCGTAACTAATAATCTTTGTAATTCCAACATATACTCAATAGGAGTCCCTACCTACTTCAATTGTGTTAGTTCTTTGAAAGACAATTCTGGATAATTTTGCTCAAACCTTTGTAATACACTGTCACCAAATTCCCAATATGTTTTAACCTAATAATGACCCAAGTTTTTCAGGCCATGGAACCAACATTCATTGGAATCTCCATCGAAGTGCAAAATATCCATTTTTAAAGCATGTTCTTCCAGCATTGGGTTCGGTTGAAAATACACATCCAATTTTTGCACCCAAGTGCTAGTAGAACTTTGAGATGAACCATCAAATGTCGGAAGTGGAACTTTACCTATGGCACAATTTAATTCTTTTTTTTGGTGTAGAGAATTTTTGTCCTCCTTATTTTTGTTTTTTTTTCCATGGTGAAGTACTGCTCAAATGTTATACTTCTCCTACACTCTTCATCCAATTTAGCCCATTCTTTTGTTATTGTATCAATTTCAAATTGAATGTTAGTCTCTTCTTTGGGAATAATAATTTTAGGTGCAGTAGGGCTTGATGTGATATAAAATTCATGGGTTCTATTATGAGGTCCTGTTCATGAGAAAATGTGCTCACCCATTGTCTTCTTTTCTATTGATTGTGAACTACCACTATCTCCTATTATCCCTTTGCTTCCGATTTTACTGGCCATCAATTTGAATCCTTTTTCTCTCTGTTGGGTCATGTCTACCATATTTTGGGTAATTTTATTAGATATTTCTTCAAACAGTGGTTTTATAAGTTTGAGATACTCCATTTTATCCTTAGTGTAGCATTCTCCCTCATGAGCTATAGCTTTAGTCAAAGGTACATTTTTTTCTTCTAATTCTTCTTCTACAAGCCGAGCACCTTCCAATTTAGATTCTAATGGTGGTGGTTTATTTATTTGAATAATTTTTAACACAATCATGTGCCAATACCATGCTCTAATACTACTTGTAATTTCCCTTTTTATATTTTTTTACCAAAATGCCCAATTTTCCAATTTTTTCACAATTTTGGCTCTTGACTAGTTTTAGTGTCTTGGTCTCCAAATCAGCCCAATTGCTCCCAAATATTCAGAGAATGTGTATGAATGATATAATAAATTAATTATTATTTTTAGGTATGTATTATGGCCATCGAATCACTTCTGCAATTCTGTACTAAATTCTGAACAAGATAGATGATTTTACTGGCAATTTTGGGCTCAAATCCCCCCAGGGTAAGTGGTAGAAATGGCTTCCAAAATGTGTATAAAGCCACTCAAATTATTAAATTGAATCAATGGATATGTATAATACATTATCAAAGACTCATATGCATAACCAATCGACCTCCCATGGCTGTTATCACTTCTTTCAATCAGATATAAAAAACTAGTTTTGGACCCTTGGGGAAATGAGCTCTAGTTTGTTCCAATTGCTATGAAATTCGACCCAATGGAAAAATATTCTCTATTACTGAACATGAAACCAATAATATACTTTAATTACAGTCTATTCATTCAAAAATCATCAATATTTTATACATCCATTCGAATCCATCAAGATTATAAGAGTTTACAACAAGGTAGTGTAACACCCTAGTTTTGACCCCGTTTGCATGATGTATAAAATGTAATTAATCGTGGTGAGGGGCTAAAGGAAAAATCCCCACCATTGATTTGGTTGTGTATGTTTCATCAATAGGGATGGTTTCTGATGGTATATCACGTTATCTGACACATTATAGTTTGGCATCATGTAAATACGCACATCAATTAAAATAAACCTACAACCAGCTACGACGGTGCAACGTTAAAAATAAAAGAGCATGATTTTTCCTAAGGATAAGGGGGGGGGATTTTATAACCGTGGGATCCATTGGTAAGTGACATGTGTCAACCCCATTTTATTGTCTCTTTCAGCCACCAAGTCGTTTGAGGCAGGCGTTAGTTGAGGGCAGTTACTGCTTGAGGAAACATGGGCATGGGAGGGGGGGGTGGGGGGGCACCAATATGGCAGGATACTGTTAGCTCTAGAGGTACACATACCCAGCAGCTGAATCCATAATTTCCCTCACACAGGAAGTTGGCCTGGTCTTCACCTTCATGATTGTGGTCTAGGAAATTCTATCCTCATATAGAGAGACATTCTGTTTTCCTCACACATAGTTTTCTCATCATTTTACCTCACACACCGATCAAGGTTCTCCTTTGGTTTTGTGCATGCAGTGAACTGGAAGAGCGGTCTCAAGGGCATGATTTTCTACTGTGTATGTGAAACAGCTATGGTTTTCATCCACGATTCTGGCTTTCTATTGGTTTAACCCACGATTTGGGTTGCTGTCGTTCTTCCCATGATTTTTGGATACTGTTGAGAGTTTGATTCCTTCTTCTATTTTGGACTGTGTGTGTGTTTTCCCTTCTTCCATTTTTGGACTATGTCTCTTCTCCCTGCACATAGGTTGAGAGTTTGTTCTTTCCCCATTTCCATCTGTGTAACTTTCTTCAGCGTTTGCGTTGAGGAGCTGTGTGTTGTGGGATTTTAGATGTTGGACGGTCGTTGAATTCCACATCTATTGGTTGAGTCCTCCCATGTATATGCTGGGAGTTCTGCCTCTACCCCAGCTGCAGACTGTGTAAGGTTCTCATCGTTTCCTCATTATATTGTGGTCTATGTTTATGCCCTTCTTTTGCCCAAGATTGAGAATCAGACTTCTCCCCTATTTTGAGATTGTGTAAGGTTTCCATAGTTTTCATTGTGAGTTTGGGCTATCGATTCACCCTATTTTTGGGTTTCTTATTGGTTGTTGAGGTAGTGGACATATTTTGGTGACCGTTGTTGAGTTGTTTTGGCCATGCTGGGGCCAAGAACAACTTTGGAGTGTGGTTGGACCTAAAATGTGCTTCACCTTTTGTTTGGGATTGTCACTCGGTTGTCTTTGCCTTCTTCATAGAGATGTGAATGGTTTATTTTGCTGTGGTATGCAGTGATTGGTTTTTGGACTATTGAGAGTAGGATTAGAGGTTGGGTATGCTTGAGGAGACTAGTGTTGAGGCCACCAGCTTACCATTTAGCCTTTCCTAGATCCTTGATGACCTGGTAAAACCCTACTGTGTGGGTTTGGCTGATTGGAAAACCTTGGCTATGTGTAAGCCTGCATTAACCCTTATTCCTTGAGGAATCATGCCAAGCTTCGGGGTGGCAGTGTTCCTGAGAGATTGATGAGCACGTTGGCCTATGGTTGGGTGGAATGTTGCAATGACATAGCTGGTTGCGAGGTGAGTTCTTCATCAAAAGATAAGTACTCCTGACTATTCCATATCTGTAATTATATCGACTATTTCATGAGAAATGATGAACATGTTGAATGCTAGAATGTATATGTTTGCTTCCGTTGAATGTTGAGTAACTATGCATCCTTGTATGTTATATGCATCTTAGTATGTATTATATTGAGCTTTTTAATTTCAACATTTATCCATGTTCGTGTTCATGGGGCTATTTTCCTGTTGGTGTGGTGTTAGTAGCGTCCTCTTCGCTAGTCGGAGGGTCAGGGACATTACAGGTAGTGGGGAAATGACATTGTTACTTCATTATTGAGAAATAATACATTATATTTATTTGAATTTAGACCTGAGATATTTATGAAATTAAATATAATATAGTTTACATCAGAATACAAAATAATGGAGCAAGAGAATCTCCCTGAAAGAGATGAATATCTCACCAAGTGCGGCTCACTCCATAGAGCTAAAATATGGTGAGAAAACTTGAAATGAAAGGAAGAACAAGCTGAAATTGATATGTCCATGAGATGTTGTACCTTGAACCTATAACTTATGTTTCCATTGAATCTCCTTGAAATACTTGAGTGGCCTCTCCAAACACCGACTAGGATGGGAATATTTCACCCTCGAAATTGGCCAAGGCATGAAGTAGTCATCCACTAGCTCTCTCTCTTCACAATAACAATTTTTACAAATGATAAAAAGGGCCTTATAATGTATTATCCATGCATTTATAAACATTATTGGTATTCTAAGGTTCCAAATACATCCATAAACCAAATCCAAGTCGAATTGGTGTGGTTTCTCATGCTATGCCATGTGACCTCTCTCTTCACCTTCCCTCTTCTCCCAAATTCAAGTAGGAGCCTCTTGACCTTCTCCAACTCCCATGAGAACCCTACAAGATGCTCTATTCAAGCCTAACATGTCACATATTTTATATTTCAGCCTTCATATCTGACTTGTGATATAACTGGCATAGAATCTCCATCATTGGTGTCATAGATGTCATAAATGTAAGGGGAATCTATCCAAGTGTCCATGAAACTCCCATTTGGATATTTATCTCCCTATGTAAGATACAATTCATCCCAAATTTTACCTATGAATTATATGAAAAAGTATATTAACCTTATAATCCACCCAAAAATATTAATCTTCCCATAGATTCGATATTGCAAGAGGAGGATGCCACTTAACATAGGAATTCTAGCTTGAGTGGGCCCCATAGTCTCAATTTGTCTCCATTATCCATAGCCATTTAATTTTCACTTGTGTTCATTTAATTAACTCTATTAAATAAATATGTATTCCTTATAATATACAAACATCATTTATTAGCTCCCTTATTAACTTCCCAATGTTTCCACCCAACCTAGGGAACTAGTAGGATTCATGGAGATTTCCTTCTAAGAAATATTTGAATGGGGACTTTACATGATGCATATGAGCTAGTTATGAGTGCTCTCAATGGTCTCACTAGACCTTAGGATTCATTCATATAGACTCTATGATCCAAAAAAGAAAGTATTAAGTTTGACATTGTATGGGAAGATTGCATGGAATTAGAAGCTAGAGTAGCTAACCCAGAAGCTCTACTTAGAGAATATGATAAAGCTCCAGCCATCCATACTAAAAGAAGAAAAGAATCAAAATTAAAAAAGTATAGTCGCAAGGATCATAGACATCCACAGAAGTTTCAAAAGAAAAGAGAAAACAATACTCAAAATATTAATGATATAGCTATCATAAGATAGGACACAATGTGTAGAAATAATAGATCAATGCTATGAGCAATGATGCTAAGAAGAAGCACAGGAAATAGATATTGCTACTAATAATTCTCACAGGCATACACAAGAAAAATAGAGAGAATAAGAGACTAAATCACATGAATGAAGAAATGAATATTGGTGTGTATCCTTCCATTGAATAATGATGAATAATAGTATACATAAATAGTACATCAATAATAGTAAAATCGAATTGTATGGAAACAACTCATAAAGCTCCAAAAGCCTGACTTACCAAAATATAGCAAACCCCCGTAGGTGTCTAAAGCACTTCCCAAATCTATCAAGGACCTCACAAGTTGGGAAAAGCATGAGTGAGTTGTCAAGGGGATGGAAAAACATACAAGTCCTAGAAAATGGAGAAAAACTAATGGACGATGGGTTGGAAACAAAAGCTGCCATTTTCCTAGTTGGCTAGCTTTTATCTTATCCATAGAAAAGCAGAGAAAGAAGAAAAAATAGAATTTAGAAGAATCTGTTGTAAAGTGTTGTATACTAATTCTGTATGGTCAAAAGGTCATCAACATCAACCCAGAATTAGAAATAAATCATTCCTAGGATATAGATAGCATCTATTGAATTTAAGGTGCAAGTGGATGCCAACTAGTTATGCTAGTGGGTGAATAATTAATAAATAATGATTAATTATTTTAACCTAAGTTATAAGTGGGTTTAATATATTCCAACACCCCCCTATAAGTCTGACTTTATGATGGTATGATGAAAAATATGGATGCATATAGGGCCCAACAAGGCTATGGTCACCCTTTAACAATTATTATGTCTAGAAGAGTGAGCAAAGAGGCAGAACCACATGGGTAAAAACCTCCCTCAAGATAGGACAAGGCACAAAATTTGAAATATTTCTTCAACATATCTTCATCTTCACTTTAATGCGCTGACTGAACTGCTTCTGGATGAAGGACTTGCTGAAGAAATCATGAACTCCATGATCATGTGCTGGAGTGTAGAACCGACAAGAAGGAAGAGGAGGGACTCCTTGTATCTCATCAATTGACAAAGTAGGAGAATTATATGAATGCTTCATGCTGCTGTCAAACTATGATATTCAAACATAATCTAAAATGGAAAAGAGATCTGTGCATACTTCTTTCCAAAGAGTATAGAAAATAAGGCAATTTATTTGACACCCAATTCCCTAAATAGCTGCAAAATTTTTATGTGAATCACATGCCAACCTTCCAATATGATGCAGAACCTATATAGATCTGATATGAGGCTGATAGAACTTTGATATATCAGAAATATAAGAATATGGAACAGCAAAGAAAAAGGCTTTGGTGGCTCCATGAGGATATAGGGCTATACTAAAAAAATTATGAGCAACTGGGGAAAACTGATAGGTGTAAAAATATGAATGATGGATGGGCGTAAGATATTAACCATAAGTATTTAGAATGGATCCAAACATGTTTAATATCAGTCCAAAAATTACTGAGGACATGGATAACCAACCATTGAAATATAGGAAAGACTTCAAACCATGTAATATAAATATCACTGCATAAGAGACCAATGAGGAATCAACTAGTGAGCTTGGGATTTCTATAGTCTTTGGATTAATTAGAGGTATGGTAGATGGTATAGATGGTGGTATTATATGTGTATCAACCTGAAAATATTCTTATAAATAAAAATCCAAAGAATCATATATAATCATATCAATAGACTCATGGGAATACACTGGTAATGCATCCTCTGTATGAAAGGAGGAAAGAATGAGATGTTCACAATCTTCAAGAAGGATCTGAGTATTGATGCCAAGAAAAAAGGAGGATACGTTGAATCACATGAGATCAAGTAAGGTAAGTGGTATGACACAAATAAGTCTTGATTTGGCTAATCAAACATCCTAGACATTACTGGGTTGCGCACCATCAATGAGAGAGGTAGGCACAAAGTGTGAAGAATCTGGCACATAGATCTCAGAATCCAAGATAGGATATTTAGAGAACAATTAATGGGTTATAGGATAATAATAAACATCAATATCAATATAATCTCCATATGTTACTTCTTTTTCATCATTAGTATCACAAGTAGAAAAATCACCTTAAAGAGACACAGAAAAAGATGGCTCTTCAATATTTGCTTCTTCATTGAAGGAGGAAGCATTCGAACCAAAGAGGGTAGTAGAAAAATGAACTATATGAGAAAATTCTTCTTCATGATCAAATTCATAGGAGAATTTAAATTCCAAGAAATGTTGAGGGAACAAGAGGAGATGCTAGGTTCGCTCCATGCTTCATCTTCTATTTCCTGCCAACCAAAAGCTTTGTTCAAATTCTTCCAAAGCTAAAATGGATACTCAGCAGAATGTATGAGATGATATATATTTGGATACATTCCCAAACACATAATTCCATAATATCTATCACAATTATTAAGAAAATCAATATTCTCTTCATAATAATCAGGTTCGCTCAATGCACCAATGGAGACATGAAAGAGACATTGCCTCTTCAAGTATGCACTCATCTTTGGCATTCAATCAGCATAGTTAAAAGGATATAGTACATGAAATTTTGAATCCATATTGAATTTGTTGATATTCTCTAGGGGATACTCTCTGCAACCTGCAAAACAAACTAGGAGAAAATCTTATAAGCTAGATAAGATCTTCTTCAGAGAGGGATATGAGACTGAATGCGCTCCTCAACTCTATAGAACTTGATCAACCTTGATATTCTATAGAAGATCGAAATTTTGTGCTCCCTGTGGCTCGGATACCATGTATAAATAATAGATCAATGTTATGAGAAATGATGCTAAGAAAATACACAGGAAATAGATCTTGCTATTAAGAATTCTCACAAGCATACAAAGGAAAAATAGAGAGAAAAAATGAGACTGAATCACATGAATGAAGAGATGAATATTGGTGTATATCCTTCCATTGAATAATGATGAATAATAGTGTACATAAATAGTACATCCCTCATAACAAAATCGAATTGTATGGAAACAACTCACAAAGCTCAAAAATGCTGATTTACCCAAACCCCCAAAGGTGGCTAAAGCACTTCCCAAATCTATCAAGGACCTCATGAGCTGGAAAAACAACGAGTGAGTTTTCAAGGATATGGAAAAAACATGATAATCCTAGAAAATGGAGAAAAACTAGTGGAGGATGGGTTGGAAACAAAAGCTTCCAGTTTCCTAGTTGAATAGCTTTTATATTATCCATAGAAAAGCATAAAAAGCAGAATAAAGAAGAATCTATTGTAAAGTGTTGTATACTAATTCTGTATGGTCAAAAGGTGGTGAAGATCAACCTAGAATTAGAAATAAATCATTCGTAGGATATAGATGTCATGTATTGACTTTAAGGTGCAAGTGGATTCCAACTAATCAAGCTAGTGGGTGAATAATTAATCAAATAATGATTAATTATTTTATCCTAAGTTATGAGTGGGTTTAATATATTCCAGAACCCCCCTATAAGTCTAACTTTATTATGGTATGAAAAAAAAATATGGATGCATATAGGGCCAATCAACAAGGCTATGGTCACCCTTTAACAATTATGTCCAGAAAAGTGAGGAAAGAGGAAAAACCACATGGGGAAAATCCTCCCTCAAGATAGGACAAGGCACAAAATTTGAAATATGTCTTCAAGATATCTTCATCTTCACTTTAATGAGCTGACTGAACTACTTCTAGATAAAGGAATTTCTGGAGAAACCATGAACTCCATGATCATGCGCTAGAGTGTAGAACCTGCAATAAGAAAGAGGAGACACTCCTTGTATCTCATCAACTGATGAAGTAGGAGCATTATCTGAATGCTTATTGCTTATGTCAAACTATTATATGCAAACATAATCTGAAATGGAAAATAAATCTGTGCATACTCCTTTCCAAAGAGTACAAAAAATAAGACAATTTATTTCACACCCAATTCCTTGAATAGCTGCAAAATTGTGATGTGAATCACATGTCAATATTCGAATCTGATGTAGCACCTGTATAGATCTGATATGAGGATGATAAAATTCTAGTATATCAGAAATATTAACATATGTAAAATCAAATAAAAGGGCTTCAGTGGCTCCATTAGGATATAGGGCTAGACTAGGAAAATTATGAGCAACTGGGGAAAACTGATAGGTGTAAAAATATGAATGATGGATGGGAATAAGATCTGAAACATAATTGTTTATTAGATATACAAACATGTTTAATATCAGTCCAAATATTACTAAGTACACGGATAACCAGCCACTGAAGGATAGGAAAGACTTCAAACCATGTAAGATAAATATCACTACATAAGAGACCAATGAAAAATCAACTAGTGAACTTGAGATTTGTATAGTCTTTGGATTATTAAGAGGTATTATAGATGGCATGGATGGTGGTATTATATTTGTATCAACCTGAAAATATTCTTCTAAATCAGAATCCAAAGGATCACATATAAGCATATCAATAGACTCATGGGAATACACTGGTAATGAATCCTCTGTATGTAGGAGGAAATAACGAGATGTTCACAATCTTCAAGAAGGCTCTGAGTATTGATGCCAGGAAAAAAGGAGGATATTTTGAGCACATGAGATCAAGTAGGTTAATTGGTATGACAAAAATAAGGCTTTATTTGGCTAAGAAAACGTCCTAGAAATTACTGGGTTGCGCACCATAAATGAGAGAGGTATGCACAAGGTGTGAAGAATCTGGCACATAGATCTTAGAATCTAAGATAGGATATTTTGAGAATAATGAATGGGTTATAGGATCATAATAAACATCAATATCAGGAGAATCTCCATGTGTTACTTCTTTTTCATCTTTAGTATCACAAGAAGAAAAATCACCTTCGAGAGATAGAGAAAAAGATGGCTCTTCAATATTTGCTTCTTCATTGAAGGAGGAAGCATTCGAATCAAAGAGGGTAGCAGCAACATGAAATGTATGAGAGGATTCTTCATCATGATCGACTTCATCAGAAAATGTAGAGGCCAAGAAATATTGAGAGAGAGAACAAGAGGAGATGCTAGGTTCACTCCATGCTTCATCTTCTATTTCCTGCAAACCAAAAGTTTTGTCCAAATTCTTCCAAAGCTCAAATGGATACTTAGTAGAATGTATGAGATGATATATATTTGGAGAAATTCCCAAACACATAATTCCATAATATCTATCACAATTATTAATCCAATCAATCTTCTCTTCATAAGACTCAGGTTCGCTCAATGCAACAATGGAGACATCATAGAGACATTGCCTCTTCAAGTATGCACTCATATTTGGCTTTCAATGAGCATAGTTGAAAGGAGATAGTAGAGGAACTTTTCAATCCATATTGAATTTTTTTTATATGCTCTAGGAGATACTCTCTGCAACCTGCAAAACAAACTAGGAGAAAATCTTGTAAGCTAGACAAGCTCTTCTTCAGAGAGGGATAGGAGACCGTATGCACTCCTCAACTCTGTAGAACTTGATCAACCTTGATACTTTGTTGAATATGGAAAGGTTGTGATCCCTATATATATGATACCATGTATAAATAATAGATCAATGATATGAGCAATTATGCTAAGAAGAAGCACAGGAAATAGATCTTGCTACTAAGAATTCTCACAAGCATACACATGAAAAATAGAGAGAAGAAAAGATACTGAATCACATGCATGAAGAGATGAATATTGGTGTGTATCCTTCCATTTAATAATGATGAATAATATTGTACATATATATTACATCCCTCACAGTAAAATCGAATTGTATGGAAACAACTCATAAAGCTCAAAAAGGCTGACTTATCAAAATATAGCAAACCCCCATAGGTGGATAAAGCACTTCCCAGATCTATCAAGGACCTAAAAAGTTGGAAAAATAATGAGTGAGTTGTCAAGGAGATGGAAAAAACAACCTAATCCTAGAAAATGGAGAAAAACTAATGGACAATGGGTTGGAAACAAAAGCTTCCAGTTTCCTAGTTGACTAGCTTTTATCTTATCCATAGAAAAGCAGAAAAAGAAGAAAAAGCAAAATAAAGAAGAAACTACTGTATACTAATTCTGGATGGCCAAAAGGTGGTCAAGATCAAACCAGAATTAGATATAAATCATTCCTATGATATGGATGGCATGTATTGACTTTAAGGTGCAAGTGGATGCTAACTAATTAAGTTAGTGGGTGAATAATTAATCAAATAATGATTAATTATTTATCCTAAGTTATGAGTGGGTTTAATATATTCCAACACATTTCGAGAGAGTGTCCATCAAAGAAGGAAATCAAGTAAAGACATCATGATCATCTAGTTGAATACGAGGATTAAGAAGAAGAATAAATACCTAGAAAGATACTAACAAATGGAGAATATATACAAGAATATGTACTATTCTATGCACTCTCTGGGTCTATAACACGTGGAGAAGATACATGGATTATTGATAGTGGTGCTTCAAAGAACATGAAAGCGAAGAAGCAAACTCTATCAAGACTTTAAGAAAAGAACTCTCCTCATAAAGTATCATTAGGATATGAGTATCAATATCCCATCAAAGGTATTGGTGAATCAAGCTACAAGCTTGACTATAGAACTTCCATGAAGATGAAGGAAGTACTTTATGTACCAGGTTTGAAAAATAACCTAATTTCTATGTCAGCACTAGACAAGAAATGATATAGAGTTTCTTTTATAGATGGAAAACTGCTCATGTAGACCAAAGGAAAGACACTTGAATATGTTGTTTTTATTGTTGAAAAAGGAGGACTGTACAAATTCAAGGGACATCCGGAGACAACCCTTGTCCATGAGACCAATAGCTCAAGTGAACTATGGCATATAAAGATTGATCACATAAACTAGAAAGCACTACCCTATGTGAGAAAGATGGTACTAGGGCTACCATATTTGAATATTGATAATGAAGAAACTTACAAACAATGTGCAAGATGAAATAATATCAAGAATCCTTTTCTGAAAAGTGAAACAAAGACTAAAGGTACACTAGAATTAATTCATTCTGATGTATGTGGTCCTATGAACTCAACATCTTTAAGTGCATATGAATATTATGTCACATTTATTGATGGCTATTCAAGAAAGACATGAATATACTTCTTAAAGAAAAAGAGTGAAGTGTTTTGGAAATTCAAGGAATTGAAATCCTTAATAGAGAATCATTAAGAAAGAAGAATCAAGACATCGAGGTCAAATAATGGTGGAGAATATACTTCAAAATAATTTGAAGCATTCGGGAAGGAGCTTGGAATTTAGAGGGAACTAACCACTCCCTACATTCCCCAATAGAATGGTGTTGCAAAAAGAAATAATAGAACCATTATTGAAGTAGTGTAAACAATGAGTCATGACTAAGACCTTCTCATGCATCTATGGGATGAAGCATCAGGAATAGTTGTGGATGTGAAGAATAGATTATGTCACAGTGCTCTTGGATTTAAGATTATTCAAGCAATGTATACAGGAAATAAACTTGAAGTGATCCATCTCAAGATATTTGGTTGTCCAGTATATGTACATATTCCAAAGAGAAGAGAACCAAGTTGGATCCATATGAAAAGAAGGGAATATTTGTTGGATACTGTGAAGTGTCTAAAGCCTTCAGGATATACATTTCAGGATTCCATCATATAGAGATTGGCAGTGATGTGATATTTGATGAAGAAAAAAATCTTAATAAATCCAGAAGGTGTCATTTTGAGTAAGTACATGAAGAGGATGTACCTCCCAGAAACATAGAAGTTGAACCCTCTCCTGAAATAGTAGCATCAAAAGATCATGATATGCTATACCCTTAGGAACCCTCTACTATGGATATATCTTGAAATAGAAAACCTGCTTGGGTAAGAGAAATTTTAAAAGAAGTAGAGAAGTATGGATCTCCAAAAGGCTCTACAAGAACAAGCAATAGATTAAATCCATTCTCTAGTTATGTAGATTTGATGTGTGATACTGTAGATCAATAACCCACCAGCTACGAGAAAGTTGCAAATAAGAAATAGTGCGAGGAATAAAGGACAAAAGAATATCATTCGATAATGAAGAATCATTGTTTGAGATATAGTAACCAAAGAAGAAAACAAGAGTATGGTATATTCAAAATGGATCTACAAGATAAAACATGTAGCTAATGGAATTATTTGAAAAATAGAAGGAAATATTTGTGGCTAGAGGATTCTCTTAGAAAGAGGGGATTGATTATGAAGAGATAGTTGATTCAGTAGTAAGGTACACTTCCATCAAAAACATCATGGCACTTGCTTCCATGATTTAGTGGGATCTACATGAGATGGATGTAAGTACATACATCTTAGCTGGTGTTATTGAGGAAGAGGTAAACATCAAAAAACCATAAGGATTTGAATTCAAAGACATAGTGACTCATGTATGTAAGTTGAAAAACTCTATGTATGGAATGAAGCAAGCTCCTAGAGCTTGGTATTGAAGAATATATAACTTCTTGACAATATCGGGATTTACCCAGAGTAAAGATGATCCTAACCTTTAACTTAAGGTTGTGGATGATGAACCTATCATATTATTATCGTATGTTGATGATCTATTTCTGACTGGAAATGAGAAACAGATCACATAAAGTAAGAATAAGATAGCTGAAGAAGTTGAGATGAAAGATCTTGGATTGATGCGTTATTGCCTTCGTCTAGAAGTGTGGTATATCCCAAAAGGAATATTTATGAACCAGGGAAATAATGGAGTAGAAATCTTGAAAATATTTGATATGTTGGATTGTAAAGGAAGGGCCACACCCATGGATACCAACTTGAAGTTCTTATCTAATGAATCATCAGAGTTAGTGGATATGACTCTAGTATAGAAATATTATTGGGTCATTGATGTATTTGATGAATACATGGCCATATATATTCTTTATTGTGAACAACTTAAGTGAGTATCTAGTTAAACCTAAATGTGTTCACATGATTGCTACAAAGCATGTGATGAGGTACCTAAAAGGTAAAATAGACTTTCTACTATACTATTGTAGAGATCATGACTAACGACTGTATGGATATATAGATTTTGATTGGGCAAGAAGTGCTGTAGACATAAAAACCACCTCAAGTGGATGAGATTTTACACTACTACATTTCGACCAAAAATCCGACAGCAGAATTGTCGGATTTTCGACACTTCCTTGTCGCATGTACGACACTATTGATTTTTTTTAAGCACCAGAAACTTGTCGTCGGTTATCCGACATCTCCCTAAACCATCGGTTATGCGACACCTCAGTTTACCATCGGTTAAATGTAAATCGTCGGTTAAGCGATAGCCTTTCTTCGACGGTAGTGAAATTGTTTTACGAAAATAACCTTCATGCCGTCGGTTAAGCGACAGCAGGTCCGTCAGATAAGCGACGTTTACTCAATTTAAAAAAAAAATTGCATAAAACATGAAAACCCGTTGGTTAAGCAGCCATGAACCATCGCTTATCCAACAGCGATAAAGATTAAGTGACGGAGAACCATCGCGTAAGCGACAGGAAGAAGCGTCGCTTAAGCAACGACTATGAATTTTTATTTTTATTTTAAATATCTCCAAATTTTGTATACAAAGAGAAAATGCATATTATTTGATTGTAGAAGGTGACTCCAATGGATTTCCAAGATGTGAAGGTCTTGGTGTAAGGAAAGGTAAAGTAAAACTTCCCTGGTTTCACGCTGGCAAGTTTCTTTTTATACTCTAGTTGTCTGATGAATACAATTGCACTTTTGGTCTGATATTTAGATAGTCTGATAACCATACCTACAACTTGGAAAGTGTAGAGATGTATCTTATTAGTATTGCATGGAAGAGTTTTGAGGGGAGTCAGATGTACATGACTAGATAATTTGTTTCTCTTCTGTATAACCACTGAACTTCTGTATTGCCATAAAATGTGTGGGATCTGCACTTCTGTCTTACCACAGCATAATATGTTGAATAATGTTAATGCAGATCCAATTTCACATCTATGGTTAACAGCATAGTGTGCGGTCAGTTGAACTTCCCTGAAGAGTATGCCAGTTCTGTAATTGTTTTCTGCACACATATCTACCTGATACTTGCAACCTTAAAGCAAAAGGTAAAGATATAACTTAGCAAAAATGGAAGAATAAATTTTAAAGATAGAGTCTCAGGATAGTTCTGCATATTATTACTTTTTTACTTAATAATGGTAGGAGGAGTTTCTAAGAAGTCAAACATCCTCCCTGGTAAATTTGTCCTAGAAATCATAGAAAATGTCTCAATCCTATGGTCTACCATATTATCGATTGGTCTTGCTGAGAAATATTTTCTATATATAGCACTTTCTATATCTTAGTTTGTTTTAGAATACATTGCATCATATGCTTATTTTGGTCTGTTGCCTCTTAAGAGTTTACTGCTCCTGCCATTAGACT
>LPNX011173074.1:93599-105557 GCA_001517045.1 Pseudotsuga menziesii | reverse complement strand
ATATTGTTAGAAGGCAACCTGAAAAACTCTGAAAACTTTCTAGGTGAACCAAAATCCTGGTTTTGGAAGAAAATGGCCCATATACGCTGAAAACTTAATGCGAAATAGGAAAAAACTTTTAAAGAGGAAAAAGAAGGGACCTGGTAACAAGCTTAGCTAAACGCCCCACCAACATCATTCACCAGAATCATAGACCTTGCATTGATAATGTGCAGCCGTTGGAGAAACCCCACCCTATCAAATTTGTGAGCAGGCTTAGCTAAACGCCCCACCAACATAATTCACCAAAATCGTAGACCTTGCATTGATAATGTGCAGCCGTTGGAGAAACCCCACCCTATCAAATCTGCGAGCATGTAGGCATAGGTGAAAAAACCCCAAGCCATCGAATCTAGGAGTAGGCAAGTGTAGGTGAGAAAACCCCAGTCCATTGGATCGATGAGTAGGTGTGCTAACTCTGAAAACCCCAATCACCCAAGTCGATTATGGTCTGAAGAGGGCCTGCAAATACAACCAACATTCCATGGATGGTGCCACCACCATGGGTCCTTTCATCATAAACTGAGGTTCGAAGCAATCGAGCACTTCACTGGTAGTAGGGCTTGCTTTCTTTGTAGATGATCCGTTTGGCCTAGTGGTTCGATTTATATAAGATTCATCCCTGTTTAAACCATGATCTGGGCTAATATTTATCTAATTTTAATGTAGGTCTTCTGATTCTGTTTAGCGAATCGAACCCCTAACCAGAGTGATCATAATTGAGAAAACGAAACATTAAGGAAAAAGGCATTATAATTATCAAAAACCCCATAAAAAGCATATAGAATATCTCTGCCATAATTTGCAGAGAGCAGACTGATGTAGATTTCAATAGATTGACACATTGCGGTTCATCGCTGAGAACGCAAGATCTGGAGAAAAAGAGATAACATAGATAGCAGAGGAAATTGAACCGTTGACCTACCTTGTAATGAGAATTGAGCTCGTCCTTGATCTTGGGGATCTCCCCCTTTTTAGTGGGTAGAGAAATAGTTGGAATCATGGCCGCTCATTTTCGTCTGCAGATCCCTCAGCTAATCCTCCTCCTTCAACTGATATCGATGGACACACGTATACGATATCACGTAACCAACCAAGGACTTGCAGAGAAAGGAATGGTGGAGGAAGCCAATATGATTAGAAATGTGTTTTAGGTCTTGTGGCCAGAACTATATATGTCGTGTGAATTAATCAGTGCAATTTCCTAAACCCTAGTTACTAATGCCTCCATTTTTATATTCTTGCATTTGGATGCTTTGTCTTTGTTTTGGGATTTTTTGAAAGGCCTTTCTTGAATTGATCTGCCGTTGCTTAAGTGACGCTTATGAGACTCTCCATTGCTTAAGCGATACTTATGGCCACATTTTCAAAAAAAAAAAAATATCTTTGTGATTTTTGGTAGGTTTAAAAAAATAAATCCACGCGCCATTGGATTTTTCCGTTGGATTTAGGGTCGAAATGTAGTAGTGTTATGGGATCTTCCATGATCTCATTGTTTAGTAAGAAACAATACACCGTTTTTCTCAGCACGACTGAAGCAGAGTACATAGCATCTTTCTCCACTAGTTGTGAGTATGGATTCATAAACTGATGTCAGGTCTATTTGACATGGATTTGGATACCACAGTGATTATATGTTACAACCAGAGTTGTATAAATATGAGAGATAATCCTTTGTTTCATGATAAATCAAAGCACATATATATATGATATTTTTATACAAGGGAAGTGAGATATAAATCTCTAGTATGTGAGTACCTATTAGCAAGTTGTTAATGCACTGACCAAGCCTCTAACTTGAGTAAAGTTTGAATATTTCCATGACACGCTTGGTGTAGTTTGAAAATACTTTCCTCACAAGGAGGAACAATGATTATACTAGAGACTTTCCTTGTAAGGAGTAATGATGAAGATATGGAATATCTTCGAAAAGGAGGATCAAGTCCAAGATATCGACTCTCCTTGGAAAGGAATAAAAGGTCAAAGAAATGAACTCTACTCAGACAAAGGGGAAGCAAGATGATGATATGGATCCTCCATGGAAAGGGGGAGTGATGATAATATTGTCATTGATAATGGGATGGTAGTGATGCTCCAGTAAAAAAGAGGCCAAGTGCACCTGTAGATGCTGAAAAGGTCTGACATTCACTTGTGGATGATAGTATTGTCTTTTGAGGATGGTCTTGCAGATAGTAACACTATGTTCTTGAGAGTGGTCCTAGATCTTATCGGATAAGGATGGTCTTGATAGATAATACTCTTGCATGGAGAGTGTACCTACATTCATTTATAGATGCCATAGAATAACACTCATTTAGGAGTGGTCCTAGCTTTAAAACTGAGGATGCTATATGATGAGTCCTTATGGACAACAGTTCCTGCATTCAGGTGCAGATGAGACCTACAATTTTAGACAATATACTTGCATGGAGAGTGTACCTACATTCATTTGTATATGTCATAGAAAAACACTCAATTAGGAGTGGTCCTAGATTTGAAACTGAGGATGCTCTATGATGAGTCCTTACAGAAGGTAGGTCCTGGATTTAGGTGCAGACAATTTTTGCCTTTCACACACCTTGGGGGGACATGGAAGAAATATTCAAGCCACTTGGTGTGTCCTTGGGTGCAAGTCTCGAGTCAAGGCTATCACCTTTTTCTGAACTCCTTCATTTAAGCTTCAATCCTAGCGAATCCAAGGGGGGTAGACCCTATTAAGTTACTAAGGATAATTACTTTAGTATGACGGTATTAAATTGAATAAGTTTCTTAGGAGTTTGAAATTAACAATTGAGAACCACAGATAACAAGATGAAAAATAAACACAAGTAAGCACAATGCTAGCACACAATATATATATCGAAAGAAGTAAACAAATAACCAATGCCTTAAAATGGAGTTGCAAAATGATTAAATGTGCTTGAATGTGATTAGAGTGAATGTTTTACAATTGCCTCTTGGTACGTTTTAAGTTAATATGAAAAATGAGTGGATTAAAATTAGGTGAGGGGGGACTCCAGATATACCCGAGGGGTACTTGGAGTATGTCCAAAAATAAAACCTTCACGGCTACCCGCAAGGTGTTTGTGGGAGGGATGGAGTCTTGGATACTATGTTCATAATACACCTGTTAGGGTGTAATAGAGATCGACACCTCTTATGGTTTGTTCCAAGGCATTGGATTTTCTCCTGATGGTGGTTAATTGGGGAAAGTGAAACCTAATTAATCTAGTCACTCATGTTGATTTTGATGGAGCTTGACTGATCAGACAAGTTGCAACCAAAACACAGAGCATACACACTAGACTCTTTGAAATTTTTAGTAAATTTTAATCGATGTGTTTTTACTAGAAAGAAAATCCTCCTAGAACCTCTTTCGTTCAAAGTGGACCTAAATCAGGGAATCAAGGAGGGGGTTGGTTTTAATTGATTTCTTGAAAAAATTAATCGTGAATAATGAAGCAACAAAAATAAAACAAACCACAGGTTCTCTAATTAAATCTGCCACTATCCTATTTCACCTTTCGGTTCAATCGAAATTCGTGGGGTAAGTATTAAAGTTAATTTGAATTTATAATATGGAATATATGATGAAAGTAATCAAAGTACACTATTTTTCATAAATAAAACTAATCTAGAGAAAAAAATACGAAAAATGCAAAAAAGGAAAAAAGGATGTGAATCCCCCCAAGGGGATGCAGAATGGGATCGAAAGAGCCTATTCGAAAGTATGTTTTATTAAAAGTTGTTACAATATCAGGAAAATGATATAATTTCTATTGGTTCTTATACAGAACAAACCCAATAGCTTACAAAGTGCAAAAATTAAAGATTTCCGAAAATGGGGAGACCCTTAGGGGGGTCCGGATGGCCCAAAAGTCACTTTTTGGACATCACCTCCTCCTATTTCATCTTATAACTCATAAAAAACAGCAGTATTATTAAAATTAAACATGCCCAAAATCACTTTGAAAGTACCTTTGGTTCAATAGACTTTTAACCAAAAACAACTAAGTTAAAACTAGTTAAAAAAAAGGTGAAAAAAATAACCAAGCAAAGCAAGATTTTCTTTGGATCTTGGCTTGCATTTTGGGCAGCCAATATCATGTGCACTAATTTCTGTATTTATATTTTAAATTAGGAAAAAGAAATCTAATGCATGCAAGCTACAAATTTTCTTTAAAATGCCATGCAAAAAGATGATTTCCCTAAAGCGAGATCTAGAATGCTTATGAAACCTTTTTGAAGAACAAGATCTAGATTATGATATTTAATAAGATATATCTATGTTAAATTTCACTCTAAGAGGATATATCTAAACAAATCAAAGCTATGAACCAAGTAACCAAGTAGATTTTAAATTTTAAGAGGAGAAATAGAAGAAGGAAAGCTTGTAGCCATGAAGATCAACCGGAAATCTCCTGGTGGAAGCAGTTGGACTATGTAGCATGAAAAAGTGAAGATGATGAGGAAAAAACTTGTTCAAGACCTTCTCCACGGAAACCTGTAACTAGCAGACATAACACTTGCAAAGATATTTGTGAGATCCAATGATATACATACAAAAAGACTAGAGGATCATGATAATAAACTTATTGAAAATGCTAGATCTTTATCTTTACATATATATGAACAATAGAATATAGAAATAAACTTATTTAAAGACTCTTTCCCTTCAATTGGGAGCAATCCTGGAAAGGCTAGATTCACAAATCAAACAATAATAAAAATGCACCAAATACAGGTTACCTCAAGCATGAGCAACAATATTCATCCAACTAAATGCCTTACAACATCTAGCCTCCAAAGCTTTTCTCATAGCAACGTTAAAATAGCAACAACTCTTCAATCCAACTCTAACTAGCTTGGAAAGGAGGAAACTATGCTTTATTTATAGCAAAGACTGAAACCCTATCCTAGAGGGGGCATAATTCCCAAGGAGAGAGGGACTACAGCTACATGAGGAGTCAAGCTGAGCTTGATCTGAGTCTAACTGGATCTGATCTGAGTTTGATTGAGTGTAACTGACAATTAGAGTGTTGGTCAAACTGACACATTAACCGGTTAACTAAAACATCAACCAAACCACATCCATATGAGCCCACATATGTGGAGGAGAGAGAGAGGGCACAAATCCCAATGATGCATGCTGTGGTGCGCTCCCTCTTCCACCCATATCAACTCCTTCAATCAAGGAATGGTAATATCTAGTCAATCCAAAGCTGATGAGAATGATTTCAGTCAAATCGTAGCAAATCCCACTGATTCAGGAATTTGGATTTTCTCCATTATTTAATAAATTTATCAATTAAAATAATCAATATTTGATTTTTAGGGTTTTCTGACCTGAGTGATGGGAAAATCACTCAAAACTTACGAAAAGTGGGTTTATGGGTTTATTGAGTGCTCTGAGTTAGAAAATAAGCACCCCCATGACTGAAACTGGTTTATAAGACCACTTTTATTACAAAACCAATTTTTCCATTTAGACTATCAAAAAATAGCCTAAGTTTTGGAAAAATTAAAACTTAAAAAAAATTTAAAAATTAAAACCTAGGGGGAGTTAGGCATGTTCATATGACTCGACCATAATTCCTAGCATGTTTATACATTAACAAACATACTCTAATAACCTCAATATGCCTAAATGTCAATCCGACCACCCCAACTTTGGAGGAGTTTGGTGAGAAAATCAGAAATTATCAGTCATTTATTCAACAACCAATAATAACCAAGGGAAAAAATACCTTGGGATGATCAAATTGACAAGTAAGTCTAGGAGACCGAGTGTTTTACAGACACTACCATGCTAGAACATTTTACTACAACTCCCCTACGGGGTATGAACATGTGATATAGTACAACAAACACTTCCAAGAAGTAATTCTGAAGGTCTTTTTAAGTCTGAACAAATCAATTTTATCGAGTTCACTGGGCTCACTTGATAAAAAAACACTAAGTACAACTTAGGTGGTAACACAGATAATATCTATAGTTGCAGACGATGCTATCACATGGATAGTATTCCTACATGCACATGTACAGGTTGTAGTGAAACACTCTCTTTGAGTGGTCCTATATCGAATAGGTTAAGGATGGTCTACGATGAGTCCTTGTAGACGATGTCGTCCTGTATTCATTTGTAGATGATCAAGCTAGTCAATACTATGGCCCCTCCTTGTTAAGGGGGAGTAGGGTGGTGAGGATTGCGTCATCCTTAGAATTATGTCTTAAAGTGATAGGGATTGATCATATCGTAAAGAGATCATGTGTATTGTAGGTATTGTTGCGAAAAAGGATCGATAAGATCGAAGTGCTGCTATAAAGGATCAATAAGATTGAAGTGCTACTATAAAGTATTAATACAATCAAAGTGCTACTGCAAAGGATCGAGGAGACAGAAGTGTTGCTGCAAAGGATAGGGAAGATCAAAGTACTACTGCAAAGGATCGAGAATATCGAAGTGTTGCTGCAAAGGATTGAGAAGATCGAAGTGTTGCTGCAAAGGATTGAGAAGATCGAAGTGTTGCTGCAAAGGATCGAGAATATGGAAGTGGTGCTACAAATGATCAAGAATATCGAAGTGTTTTTGTAAAGGATCAATAATATCGAAGTGCTGCTGCAAAGGATCAAGAAGATAGAAGTTTTTCTACAAGGGATTGGAAGATTGAAGTTTTGCTACAAAACGATCAAGTGATTGAGTGCCGCAGAAGATGAATACTCAATGTTGTAGAAGATGATGTTCGAGTACTAAATACATTGAAGAGTAACTATTCCAGTTACTGATGATTGTTGAAAACTTCCTATGATGTATAGATGTGTTACCTTGATACTGCTGAAGATTGTCTCTCTCATTACGCATAAATTTGATGATGTTGTTATTAGTACAATACCCTTCTTGTGAAGTGGGAGTGTTGAAAGATTGTAACTTCAAAGGATGTTCTAAATGTATTTTAGTTCGATGTACCCCACGGGAGATGTTCTATTCCTCCATCGTGATTTTATTGGTCATCCTAGAGTCATGAGGTAAAGACTCCATTGGAATTCGGGTCAATAGTAGCCTAATGAATATAATATAATATTGTTTTGAATCTTCCTAGGTGATGTCAGCCCAATCAGTTTAGTGGGCCCAACTTGTTAGGGTAAAATTCAAGTTACTTAAAGAGTATATGAGTCAAGTGACTCAAATTTCAGTGCATCCATTAATGGAGTTTATCTTAGGTCATGGATCACATTTCATATGAATTCAAGACTCCATTTGAGTGATTGGGACTCTTCCATTTGAATCATAATGACAATTCCAATCACTTTCTCTTCTAACTATAAATTATGAGCTTACTGGTGTATGTACAAGTTTTACTAAGATGTATTTAATCACTCTAATGGTGTACAATTTCATGCATTATTATCAAATCTATAGGAATTCCAATCCTTTTCCAAGTTTGTGAAGTTTAACATTCCAATTCGTAAGTGAAATTGGCATCCATTCCCTCTGTATGGCTACTTTATGTTAATGTGTGCTTCATTGAGACTTCTGTGACGTATTTGAACATATCTGAGTTATAATTGATGTAATAAAGTCCTTCTTCAAGTTTCATGGACACCTGATACAGTTTGAATAAGCTTCAATAGAGTTTATTTTAGCGTGGCTAAATTTTCATGTAAAATTGACTAGTTTTAAAATTTTTAGCATAAATCAGTCAAATCCTCATGAAATATATTCATTTTTGTTCTTATATCTCATTAATACGGCTATGGGTAATTTATATTCTCATGTTCAAGGATTCATGACCATATTCCATCGTTTGGGAAGCCGAGGAGTTGATCTTTATGAGGAGTCCTAAATACTAGTTGGACTAGTGCAAACCTTATCTAATCCCAACTCAATTTCATACCTATCAGAACTTATTTTTGTTGTTATAGAATACCGTATCAGAGATATTCAATATTCCTTAACTTAAATCCCAATAGAACTATTCTCTGAGAATTGAACAATGAGGATTTTAGTTTGCAAATGTTGGGACTCCCAAGAGTGTGGAAGTAGACTTCATCCTCATTGATGTTTGAAATCTCAATGGGCCCAACACATTGTGCATAGGAACCTGATATTTCATGACCCTTTCCCTTCTTTGGTTTGAACCCGGTCCCTTCATCTTGTTTAATTGATTAGTTCCATTCCACTGATCAAATTCGATTAGTTCATTATAGTCATATCAAAAGTATTTGTGTTGTTGATTATGGTCTTACGTCTCCTAATCAATCTTTGTACTTATCTAGGAAAAATTGGGCAAGTCTAGTTAAATTTGTTGTGAATGTAGTCAATACTAACCTTGTTTTCCTATAACATCCTCCCTAAAAAATACTAAAGAAAACCAAGTGACTCCTCATGATCTTAAAGGTAAAGTTGGTCTTAGTAGAAGTTAATAACTATTCTTGACATCATTAACTTTAAATTAAATATCATTTTGAACTTCATATGTCATATATAATGAGGTTGATAAAATATTAAGAAAAAATATTGTATCAATAAATTAGATAAAAATAAATTATTTATAAATATAAATAAAATTATTTTATACGTTTAGTTTTAAATATTTTAAGATAAAATGTTCACATTTGATATAAAATTGTACTTTAAAAATAATTTTTAATTAAAATATTTAATAAAATTATTTTATATTTTTATTTTGAAAATTTATAAAAATATTTCTTTTCCATGAAAAAAAGATTGCATTTCTAAACCCAAATACATGTGTTAGGTACAGCTTGCATTTTCTATTCTCAAACCTTCCCTATCAAACCATAGTTTAAGACAATCATCTAGTTTAATATCTATCTAAATATTTACAACCAAAAGACTTCAGTAATGTCCTTCCATATTTAAGAAGATAAAAAACAATGTAAAAAAATATGCTCTCAATGTCCTTCCATATTTAAATTTTAATACAATCATCTAGTGTAAGCTCTATCAAAAAAATTCCAACCAAAACACTTCCACTAATGTCCTTTCATATTTGAGAAGAGAAAAAATAATGTAAAAAGAGATTCTCTAACTTAAATTAATGTAGGTAAAAAGAGATTCTCTAAGAAAAAAATTCCAACCAAAACACTTCCACTAATGTCCTTTCATATTTGAGAAGAGAAAAAATAATGTAAAAAGAGATTCTCTAACTTAAATTAATGTAGGTAAAAAGAGATTCTCTAAGTTAAATTAATGTCTTTCCATATTTCAAATAGAAATAGTGATGTAAAAAAAGAGGAGTTACAAACTATTATCAATTTATACACATGCAAAAGTAACTAAGCCCTGAAATATTGGCTAAATATCCCATATAATTACTTTCCCTTAAAAGAAGAGAAACATGAAAGATATGTATTTAACGTTCGAATTCCCTCCATAAGATATTTTATACCAACCTAATATAAAATCTCTATTCCTCATTCAAAACTAGAGAATTTAAGCCCAACTAAACCGGATCATTTAGATGATTAATCATATTAGAATATATACTAATATTGATTTTTATGATGAAAGTTATATACTATGTAATATAAAATAAATTTTATTGCACTATTTTTATTTTTATTCATGTAGTTTACATATTCTACTTTTTCAATTTGTTTTATTATATAAATTAAATTTTATTGAAAGATTTTTATTGGTGTATTTTACATATTTTAATTATTTAACATTTTTTTCTTTTATTTTGTTACGAGTTTATTTGGAAATCATATTAGTAATGAAAATTACATTATTTGAGTGTCATGAAGTATTCAAGGTACTAAAATTAATTATAAATTGAAAACATACAATTTAAACATTTTCAAATTTAGATTTTACTAAAAAAATATTATTTTACCAAATTTCGACCAAAAAATTAAAAAATTACTAATTCTCCTTAAAAAATTACAATAAAACGTGAAAAAAATTTCAAATATCTCAAATCTGTGCCCTTGTAGATTTTCAAATAGAAGTTTTTAGATTGTCATGAAAAAAATCTATAATATCATACATAAATAAAAATGCAAATATGTCAAATCCATGATTCCGTAGATTTTCAAGTAAAAGATTTTGAATCGTAAATATATTTTTATAAATTATTTCAAGCCATTTCCATTTCACACTCCACTCCTTTTAAAAAAGAGACTTTATATTTTTTATTTGTATTTAAAATTGTTCTACAACTTCTTACCCATATGTTTTCAACTTAATTATTCAATTAATATTTTATTTTATAACCATCAATATCATATTTTGAAATAATTATTTTTAATATTTTGTAAATAATGTAATGATACACAGTTATAATATTTAATGCTAATAAGATGTGTAATATTATAATCTTCAAAGCTATGCCTATAAGAAGGCTTTTCCATGTTCTTGATACGTTCAAACCAGTAAGTTCGAACTTATTGAGAAGGCTTTCCATTTTAACCATTCCAACCCTCTGCTACTTCGTTAACAGTTCAATTCAGTCGATTCCAGCTTCATGAGAAGCCTTTCCATTTTAACATTCCAACTGGACGCTTATAATAGACCTCCGTTTAGTTGTTCGTGGGACGTCCAATTTTGAGATTTTTTTGGTTTCAAATTTTGAAACATAGACGTGAGGGTGTGTAGGAATTCTTGTAACTATATTGTGCACATTATCCTAAATGCCCATTTATAAGTTTCGTTTTGATCTGATTGATGTTTGGTATAATAATATTTAGAAAGACCTATTCTAAATCCATGTATCAAGGAGTTTCTAACACACGTTACCATATAAAATTTTTATTTCTTCTTTGTTTAAAGAAATACTAATAAATACTTATAATAGTAATTGTATTTCCTCTTTCTTAAACAAATTAGAGTTTAATAAAACAAATAGAATTTTTTTAAAAAGTTGTATAAATTATTTTTGGATTTCATCATAATATTTATTTAATTTAAATTTCGTATTATAATTCCATTTATTTAATGATTTAAGTATGTTTGTTAAAATATTTCATATTTAAATTTTAAATTTTAATTTATGACGATAGTGATAGTTTAATCTTTATTCAAAACAAAAAGATTAAGAATTACTTTTGTGTTTGAAATGTTTTAAGAAATACATATTCTTAAATTATTATATTTTTAATGCATTAAAAAGTTAAGAGAATATGGAGAGGGAGAGGGGGAGGGGGAGGTAGTAGGGGAGGCACATCGGGACGAGGGGAAGCGGGGATGCAAAGGGGGAGAGGGAGAGGGAAAGGCAAAGGCAAAGGAAAAGGGGGGAGGAAGAGAGAAAGAGGAGCAAGAAGCAAAGGATGGGAGGGGGAAAAGGTGAGGAGGAGGAAGGGGAGCTAATGGGGAGAGGAGGAGGAGGATGGATGAGAGTACGAGGAGGGGAAAGAGGGACAGAGTGGGAAGAGTTTTTTTTTTGGGGGGGGGGTGTGGCATAGAAGTATAGGGAGTGGGAGAGTGTGGTATAGAAGTATAGGGAGTGGGAGGGGGAAGAGGATGAAAATCAGGACTGGAGAAGGAGGCGAGGACCAAGGGGTTTGTAGGGGGTGTAGGAGGAGGGAAATGTTGAAGTGGGTGAGATAGAAGGAGACAGAGAGGAGAAGGAGAGATAAGAGGAGGAGGAGACATATGCAGAGGGTAGGGAGAGGAGGAAGAGGATGGGGAGGAAGGAGACATGGGGAAAGGAGGAGAGCAAGGAGAATGGTAGAGAGAGGAAGACATAGGGGGAGGAGAGGAGGAGGAGGAGGAGGAGGGGAAGATGGATAAGAGGGGTAGAGGTGGATAAAGGGGAGTAGAGTGAGAGAGAAGGGGATTAATAGGGGAGTCTAGGTAGTGGGAGTAGAAGGGGAATGTAGAGGAGGGTGAGGTAAAAGACGTTGAGAGAAGAAGGATATATAAGGGTAGGAGGAGATAAAGGATGGGGGTGGTGG
>LPNX011173074.1:61216-74955 GCA_001517045.1 Pseudotsuga menziesii | reverse complement strand
GAAAATAGGTTTATATATTGGACACTAAACTTATAGTATTATACATCATGCCATTATATATCTGAGGTCTCAGTCGGTCAGGTTTTGAGCCTCATGTTTTCCCATTAGGTTTTCATGTTTTCAATCCTTGTATATGCAATAAAACCATAATCCAAACACAGTTTAGATTTAAACGCATTTAGTACCCAATCATATATAACATGCCTAAAGAATCCATATCTATGAGAGTCCATGCATCATCCAAGAACCTACTTCCAACAAACCATAATAATAATGCACCCGTATAATCAATTAGAAATATGAATAGTAAATCAAAACAACATGCATTACTGCAAATTGACCACCAAACTCATTTATGGAGGAAATAAACATTAACCAATATCCCACTAGAGCAGCAATAAGTAAACC
The DNA here is from genome assembly GCA_001517045.1 of Pseudotsuga menziesii. Taxonomy (NCBI): domain Eukaryota; kingdom Viridiplantae; phylum Streptophyta; class Pinopsida; order Pinales; family Pinaceae; genus Pseudotsuga; species Pseudotsuga menziesii. The sequence continues at coordinate 74,547 of LPNX011173074.1, read as the reverse complement.
AGCACTACCAATTATAGTAAATCAAACAAGGGCACAATTTAAATGCCAACTTTAATAAAACACAAGAGACAAACATCTGGGGTTTGTATTTACTTGAATATTAGCTGATTTTATGGAGTTGCCACATTCAATGCTGTAGGAAGCAAGCATATTATATACTATTATACATATCTGTTTGAAGCCCACAAGTATCAAAATCACATGGATAGTTCGTTGAGGGTCAATGTTGATTCTTAAGGTGGGACTCAAATACAAGTAAAACTCCGAAATGATGATGAAATATCACATTAATAGTTCGATATTCTAACAATCATGTGGTAACAAGGTTACATCCATGCAACAGACAAGATCTAATAGAGAAACGCTGAAATGATGATGATAGTATCACATTAATAATTTGATATTCTAACATTCATGTGGTAACAAGGTTTACATCCATGCAACAGACATGATCTGATAGAGAGCATTCAATATCTGAAACGTGAAGAGAACATGTAACCCAATTTCATAGAATAGCCACGATTTGTATATACTGCTAGAAATTCCGCCAATTCTAAGCTGGTTATATTTATCAAGAAGCATGATGGCAAGCAGTACACACCTTGAAAAGTAAGATTTTGATTTTTCAAGAAGCATGATGAAAATAAGTACACACCTTGAAGAGTAAAATTTTAACTTATCAAGTAGCATGATAACATGCAGTGAGCACCTTGAAAAGTATAATTTTGATTTATCAAGTAGCATGATGAAATGCAGTATGCACCTTGAAAAGTAGGATTTTGATTTTTAGTGTGGCGAAAATCAACGCTCACACAATGCAATACTTATTAGATTGCAATGTTGTATTGCGACTTGAGACATGCACAACCAGCCAAAAGGATATCATGTTATAACCATTTGGGCCTGGTGAATTTAAAAATTAAATTACATCTGAACATCCTGTATTTTCGGGACATATCTAGATATTTTAAGTGTAGGAAACTTCAACTAATATTGACCTATATGAGCCCTAATACTAAGAAACACGCATTCATAGGGTGATCTGCACACAAGGGTAAGAATTTCCAAAAGAATCATAGAGAAAACACATAGCAGAACTATAAGGGACAAGTAATCATGGCAAGTAAAAAGAGGCAACTTTTCTTCTTTAAGCACAATATCTAGGATCGTCACCCTTGTTAATTATCAAAGCAGCCTGTAGGCCAAGTATATATTTTACCTAGGAAAGAATCATAACTATATACTTCAAGGCCTAGGATATGAAACATTCATCATAACAAATAGAAATCAACAATAATGGGAATCCATCTCAACGCACACCAAATCAAGCACCACATAGAATTGCAAAATAAAAACATGTTTGAAATCCAGCAATGACAAATACAAAACAAATTTAATTGAAGCTTGTAGAAATGCAAATCAAAGCCACCATACATATAAGGAAATCCTAAATAAAGGAATTTTCTCTGGACTACAAGTTTGCGATCAATATCTGAAACCAAACTAGATCAAGTTTTAAGCATAAGCTATGAAACAAGCAATTGAGGCAAAGAGCAAATGCATTTCACCATGAGCCAGAAAAAGTACAACATAACACAAACTTAAATTAAATCAGATTAGTCTGGTATTTGAGATTTTAGACTTCAAAAACAATGGGAAGTATTTCTATATGGACGCCCAAAGAAAGCACAAAAGATGTGCTTGATTTCCTGCAATGACAAAAACAAATCATATTTAGCTTAAGCTTGTTATAATGAAAATTCAAATCACCACAACATATACAAGGTAAACCTGAAAGGAAAATGCACAAAACTAAAGTATTTGGTTTAGAGTCTTGGATAGTTTGTGTAAACAATATCTGAAACCAAACCATATCATGTTTTCAACATACACCAGGAGTCTAGCAATGCAAACAGCATATGGATTTCACTGTGAGATAGAAAAAGTAACATAAACTAAGATCAAATCATATTAGTATGTTTTTGCATATTTAAGCATTAAGGTATTTTAAACATCACAAGGAACTGCACCATTCACTTGTCAAGTTATAATAGAGCGCTCTTAAAAATACCCCACAACTCCTGTGAATATCGTACTAATGCTTCTTAATGGAATAACATAAATTTTTTCATCAATTTCTATTTCAATGCATCTTTTAAAATCTCTCTAGCATTCTCACGAATAATATCCCAAACTTAAACAGTCCAAATTCCAAATCCAGACTTTGTAAGCATGAAGAACCTAATCCTCCCCAAAAATATTAATCCATGGTCATTATGTCCAGGCTGTTGAAAGCAACTAAAATGAAACAATATATTTCAATATCACCAAAAGATAATCATCAGTTATCCATCCATTTTGAACACGTTTACCAACTATATACATAACAAGAAAATAAAGTTGGAAGATTACATGGGCTATGAAAAACTCTGCCCTTCACGGTCAAGTTCATTACTATCATCCTTGTATATACTATGAATAGGCATGGTTGTGACTTTGACAAATAAAAAAACAACACATAAAAATAGGCTTACCCCAAGTCCTTAGGCATACAAGACTAAATCTTGGAATTGCTCACTTGATTCATAGTATTGATATAGGTCAAGTTTCATTGATATAAAGTCCATCAATTCCTCTTAACAATATTATGAACTTTTTTAAAGTAGCAAACAAAATGACTTAGTTTGCTGTCCAACTCTGCTCCACGATTTCACGAACTCTTCTGTTATATTCCCGCTTATTTTCACTGAACATTCAGGAAGCCTCTGAGTTTGCTGGAGAGTTGGGATTTGGATCACAAAGTAAGGACTGCAAAAATAGCTCAGTTATAGATGCAATATTCTTAACACAATTACAGAAAGTACAACAAAGAATTGCATACAAATTCTAGACTACAACCAAAATATCCCAAATAATTCGTTGGCAGCATATACATTACATAAAGGTTTAAGAAACCAGTATGGGTGGTCAAGACACATGAACACCTGACACCTCAAAAAGGCCAAAATTTATGAAGGTTTGCTATTAAAAAAATTAATAATCAAGACATCAAAATAAAAGCCCAATTGAGACCAATGACCACAGCAAATTTTTTGGCAGGGAACTAAGGTTGGCATTCCTAATCCCATTGCCATATTTTGGTCAATCTATGGGTATTGATATAATTTCATTTCATTTCTTGGCCATTAAATTCGAGGCAAAGAAACATCAATGAATTATGAGATGCTAGGGTACCTAATATGTAATATTTTTGTTCCTTGAAGTAGTGGCCACTTAATTATACCAAGTCCAGACATGGTAGTTAAGTGATGTTTATCCGTTTACCTAAATATATGCGAGAATAATAGTGGCATCATAGATTGGGCTCCATTGATTTTGTAAAATATCCAAACAAATCCTTCCATCATCATAAACTACAGAAAGAAGAAAGAACCTTTCATATGAGCATTAGAAATTTTGAAAAAATCAATTTCCAGACATTCAATATTTTTTCTTACAAAAAGCAACATTATTGCAAATTTGCAATGGCCTCCATATCACAGTCAAATTGGAAAGAATATTAGGGAAACATGCTAAATGAATATGAACATTCCAGAAGGAACTAGCTCATAATATTTTTATCACTGGCATAATTAATTATAAATGTATATCACAAGCAATGATGCAAAAAAGACATAAACTAAACATGAAAGTGAATACATCTTTTCCCAGTAACAAATCTACATCACACACTCATACTTTACAAAAAGTACATATATTCAATGAAACAGTAAAATTTTTGATAATTTAGATTAGTGTTATTCAACTTAGTCAACTCGACTAAAGCAAGTAGGACCAGTTTTTTAGCAGAACCAGTCAGAACTAGAGGTTGACTCAAGCATTGACCTAGTATGATTTGGCCAAGTTACAAAAATTGGCCACTCAGCGAAGTCAAATATGACACCCAAGTCTGATAGGGGATTCTGCTGGGATTGATATAGCCACCTACCCATGGGCCAAATCATTCAAAAATACTAAAAAAGGTAAAAAAAACACCCTAAAAACACAAAACCACCAAAACACAAAACCTAGCTTATAAATTTAACCCACTTCTCCATTTTACCTCACACACTTCTCATTGCTCGCATTCACCATATGCTCAAACAGGCTTGGAGCTGATTTGCAGATCAACTGTGGCTGATCCCAATAGGGAATTGATCTGCATTTGTTTCCTACCATTTGCTGGTGAAATTGAAGGAGATCCCATGGATCCAAGGAAGGACCCTGCATGAAACCATTCCACCTTTGTTTTTACACAGGAAAGTTGCATATTTATGGAAATGTTATTGAGTGCTCAATGATGCCAACTGATTTAAAACATCAAATGGCAGCGGTTGTTGAAGCCATTCACAAATAGTAGGCAAACTTTACATTCCTAGACCCAATCAAGTCAGACTTTAGATTTATCCTTCAAATTAAATGATTCACAACCAGTAGGACCTAAAAGTTAACTACAGGGATCTCAACATTTACTTATTACATATTATTAAAACATTATGATTTTCGGCTCTAGAGGCCACTTAAGGCCTCTATGTTTACGTATTTTGTCTCATAAGTTTAATTATGTATATCAGAACTTATATTTTATGCATCTCAATATGGTGTTTCCTATTTGGACCCTTTAACATAAATCAACAAAAGAAGGTCTTCGGGTCAAATCCCTGGGTGGTTATGCATAGATATACAAGGGTGTCACTTGATGCCCCACCAGGTTAGGCTCCATAATCAGAGCCAACAGGGTGTGGCCCATTTTGGTGGGCCACTTTTGAATTCTTCCTGTGGATGTAGAAACTCCTCTCTGGGGTTATGAACCACACACACACACACACACACACACACACACACATATGAGAGAGAGATTAACATTTTAATATTTTATGATATCTTTATTGGGCCAATTCATTTACCAATTCAGCAACCCACTCCAATTCAAGTCATAATTTTGGGACAAATCATCCCAATCCACAACCAATTCTGATATATTTGGTTCAAATTTTATGACATCTAGCATACAGTTTGATAAATAATAAATTATGTTTCACACCTCAAAATCACTCATAAATTTTGAGACAAATCAATTCTATTCCGAGTTCAGGTATGATATTTGGTTTAAATATTATGACATCTAACATACAGTTTGAGAGATTATGTTTCACACCTCAAAATCACTCATAAATTTTGGGGAAATTTTATATAGATTTTAAATTATGAAGTAATAATCATGGACATATTGATATTACATGACTAACCACTTTTACTATACCGTTCAAGTAGGGAAGTGTAATGAGGACCATGACAAAAACACACTACTCATACATTTAAGCAACTACAGACCATACCAATAATAAAATAGCTTAAAAAAATCACAGGGATAAAAAATGCTTTCCACAAAACTGGTAGAGACAGAATTTCTTTTGGATGAGGTTAACAGCAATGCAAGTTTAAATTGAAAAGTACACCTATTTAACTTTCCCTTTTGGACTTCCACACAGAATATCAAACAAAATAGCACATAGCCTTTGATAAAACAGAAAGATGGGAGCTAAGCTATACAATTGAAATTGAGAACTCCCTAAAGGATGAATATATCTTACTGTTTGGATGAAACATCCTAGAAACAAAACATATTGTCAGTGGCTTATTTGGATAGTCCTCTGTAAACTGAAGAGTCAACTTAAATGTACCTGCAAAAAAACCAACACTAGAGATGAAAAAACATAAAAATACTCTATTCAAACACAACGTTTTACTTTATAATATAAACCATCATCCAACTCACTACATAACACATTTTCAAATACTGTTACTTCATCCAAGATTCAATTTCGAGGTAGCTAAGTTCAAGTCGATATAGATGACCAATCTAGAACAACCAAAACTACACAACTTGACAAAACATCAAGTTACTCAACATTACTCAACACCAACATATCATGTGGAGAAATTTTAAAATTGGATTGACAATATAGGAAAAATATAGGAAATATTCTACAGCCTACTTTGATGGGCCATAAAAATTTCAACTTGGATTGACATTCAAAATTAAGGCAAAATATAGGAAATATTCTACAACCTAGTTTGACAAGAGAAAAGCAGCCAGTCTGTGGAGGTTAATCTTTCAGACTACTCAATTTAAACAAACAAAATGAGGTATAACTTTATAGAGTTAAACTTAGTAAACTCTTTGGGAGCTAATCTCAAGAATACTAAAATATTTTATAAACCATCCTAGGTGTTAGCATTAAAATTTGTACAGCTTTGACCTATGTCTCGCTACTTGCTGGCCTAAAAATATTCTATTTTATCTGGGGCTAATGTGTATAGGGAAATGAAATTAACTTAATATAGCAAATTTCTCTTGAAACTGTCATTACAACTTTCAGATAAATAGACATGCTTAAGTTTTAAGCAACCCCAGACTTGTTTAAGATCCCATGACAAAATTTAATCAATTTTCTCTTACAAAATAAAATGTCTTTACAAAGCCACTCTTACTTTTGTGCAGTGAAAAAGCTTCAAGCAATTCTAGTCGGTTAAGTGAATTTGAAATGACTAACACTCATGTTTTCTTTTTTTTCTTACCTGCTTTAAGGAGTTTGAAGTAAAAATAATTGGTATATCTGATATAACATATTACATGAGACCTTGGAACATCTCCTAAGAGTGTTAAAGCCCACAGTCTCTTAGAGATTCTCTAAGAGACTGTGGGCTTTAACCTATACTTATGCCACAAAAACTTGATCCACTGTTTCTGTCTGAACATGGTAAAACTTGGCGCCCTTCAACAGCCTGTCTAACTAGCATTCCTATTGAACTTCCTTCCATGTTATTAGAACCTCTATGTATCTTGAAATAATATTGCAAAGTGCTATAATGTGAACTTAGAAGAATCTATTAATGTGCATCATGCATAAAAAAAAATCGATTCCAATTGATCTTAGTAGCTAATATTTTACATAGATATGAGGAGACTCCAATATCCAGACTTTATGGGCACCAACTGAAACGAGGCTCCAACTCCCTAGATATCCTGCACCAACAAGAAGAAGGATACAACCTTCTATACACAAGATCCAACTCGTGTTATACACTTCAATGGAGAGAGTCTCCAACCTCTCACAAGTATCAGCACCAACTGAGATAGAAGCTCCAACGTCTCTTACTTTTCCACTGATTGGTGAAGGTTTCAATCTTCTTGGAAAAATATCCCACTTCTGCATAGTGCACAAAATGATGATGGTAATGAAAACCTTTGTCAGTCTGTCAGCTTCAGTGTCTACTCAACTATTCACTACTCTTCCTCCAATGTTTTTGTCATATCACTGTCATAGTTAAGTCACTTTCTTTTGCATTTTCTCAAACTCTATCTCTGCTATTATACGACTATGTTTAGCTATTACTTAGGGTTTCTTGTTGTAGCAATATGATTAGTTACTATCAGGTGTACAAGGTCCAGTCATACAACCCATTACATGCTGGTCATCACCATGGAATATCCTTAATAAATCCATGCACAAATCATACTGCAAGCCAACGTAGATCTGCCCCTAGATATTTTGTTTCTATCAAGACTCGAGAATTTAGGGCTTATCGCTGTTGTTTCAAAAATGGTCATATTGCATGGCTAAGGGCACAATAATACTCTCTTTACCATAGAGTATAACACCATACATACCTCAATCATAATACTATTCAGCCATCATCAAAGGAGTATGCTAAATTTGATCAAAAAAATCCACAAGCCTTAACCTCAGTCTGCACTCTTCATATCAAATTTTGGACTCTAGCACTCACTGCACCTTCAACCTCTTCCTTCCCTCCCTGCTCTTTGGCCTTCAGTTTCTATTCTAATCTTCTGCCCATAATATCATTGTTCCTTGTCCTGCTTATTGGACAGTCACATCAGTTTGAAGGGGTTTTGGGGGGACAATTTGAGTGGAGAGACACCAAGGAAAAATGACACCCCACACTGCCTTCATTTATACTATGAATTTCTTGGAAGGAGTTCAAAGTAGACTTTTTGGAGTTTCCTTTTGCTTTTACCAGCTTCCAGTATACATACTCAGACAAATCGTAGCACTTCAAGAAGCTTTCTCATCAATGAAAGGGAGTTGTTGTTACATTTAAACCTACAGGTCAGACAAGGGGTTTAAATATGATTTACTTGTAGTTGTTATCATATAGTAGTTGTTACTGTCATTAAAATATTCATATTATCTTCATTCAAACTGCTGTTATATTTATTACAAGATTGTTGTTGTTCATCCATACTATGGGATTGTCTTTCTGGATTTAATGCACACGAATAATTTCAAACTTATTATGAAACTATTGCATCACTAATATATAAAGCAAACCATCAAATTAAACTACAAACCCAACAAACAAGCAGACCTATTCAGATTAGCAGTAAGAAAGAAATCACAGTAGTATTCAAGCAGTGAATTGGCAAAGTGTTTGACGGAAGTCCTCAACCAAAGAAACTCCACAGTTAACAAAAAATCAGGTAGTTTTAGCAAGGGTCTTTACACAGGATATCATTTTTACTAAGGTCATCAAATATGACATTTATGGAAAGACTACACCAAAAACAACTAAATATGGGTCTAGAGGAATCAAGAACAATTGCTAGCAGAGAAAAAGGAAACGCCATAGAATTATAGTATAATGGAAGAAATTGAAGGCATCTTGGAATCCTCAAGGGAATAATATCTCACTGTAAAAGTAAAAGTTGAGGGTAGCATGAGCGCTAGAAAAGAACAAAAAAATACAATATCAAGAACATGACTTCGAAGTAGTTAAGTGTAGAAGCAAGTTTAATGAGGGAATCGTCAGGTGGGTCGTCCAAAACAGGTATGCTTAAAAATAATACTAATCCCTACTCTTAGTCATTAATGAAGCTGCATAGTTTAGTATAAAATCTTTCTAGGACCTTCCACACCCAATTTCTCTTATGGCTAAGGATTCAAACTCCATAGAAAAATTTGATGTCCTCAAAAATCTTAAAGATTTGGAAGAGTTTCCTAAAGGACTTTCCTTGATAAACAAATCACATGGGAGACAAAATTCTAAAGTTGTATCTGTAGTGAGCAGTTCATTTGAAGAGGTTGAGGAAATTGAACGAAAAAGAGGAAGGGAAAAAATATGTCTATTATAAATTACGACCCAAAATGGAAAACTATCAAAAACAGGACTCAGGGATAGAGGGAGCTTTAGTGTTGAACCCCAAACAACCCTCTACAATATGTAGGAAGTGTTACCTATCATTCAGTACAAGAATTCAAAAAGGAAGTCGAGGGAAAAAAATGACTATCAAGGGGGGCCTTTAAGAGGGTGTGCCTCGGAGAGGGTTAATCCATGAAATTTATCCCCTTGAATGTGAGAGGGGTAGAAAGTTCCCATAAGAACCCAAACCTCAAAAGATCATTTTCCATTTACAAACGAGGTGTAATAATTATCCAAAAGATCGTGTGTAGGGGCTCCAAAGCAAACGCTATACTATCATCCTATTTAGCAAATTGGTCCTTTTGTTCTCTAGACTAAGTAGGAAGATCAAGAAATAACCTAACTAAATGGAATAAATCTATGGCACTTATAAATTCATCATTTGAATATACAATTATATATATTGAACTAAAATCCAAGGCATACGGAGATGGAGAGGTGTTTTAGGAAAATTCGAAAGTTTATGTAGTGGTCAAATTATAATGTCATCCTAGGGTGTGATTGGAGAAGTATGTGGGGGAATTTCCAAACAAGATGCAATGGTAGATTAGTTATCTCATATGTTTGAAGATTTAGGGATCTGTGAGGTGAAACCTATTACCCTGACTCCAACAGGGAGGAACTATGGAAAACGAAGGAATGGGTATTGAAGAGTTTAGATAGGTTTTTGGTAGATTAAAATATTTTTAAGGATTTGAAAGACTGAAATTATATGGTTTTACCTCAAGCATACTTACCACAAATTCAAGGATTTAGCACTGGCTCTATGAAAAAAATCAAAGAGATGGTGACTAATTGGTGCTAAAACTGGTTATCTAAAGGAGGCAAGGTAACTTTGGTCAAATTAGTTTTGGAGGGGATATTAATTGAATGGCATTTGTAGATTTACATATCAAAAGGAATGATAGGAAAAACTATAAAAAAGTGCTTTCGCTTCCTATGAAAGAAATGTTAGGAAAAAATACAAAAAATTGCTTTATCCTCCTATGGACAGGAAAAAAAGAAAGGGAAGGAATACCATTGTTTAAGTTGGAAAAATTGGCAAAACCAAGAGGGGAGGGGTTAAAGAATACCCAACTATTTGAACAAGCTTTAGATAGCAAAAAGTCTATGGAGAATGAGAAGGAATGAAGGCTTATGGGGAGAAGTGATGAAAGAAAAGTATATAACTCTTGGGTCAATGGAGAATTTGATTAGAAATGAAGGCAAGGATTTTGGAGGGGCCTCAATTATCAAAAACACATTAGTGAAATCTTCTCTATTCCTGAAAGAATGGTTGGCCTAGAAGATTGGGAAAAAGGAAAATGGTTGACTAGAAGACTAGGAAAGGAGATAGACTATGGCCACAACAATAAATATCTAGTAGCAAGGTTTCTATGATTCCAACAGTCCACATCATCCAGCAGCAAGAATTATGTTTCACAGCATCTGGGAGTCACAAGCCGAAGGTCTCAACTCTCCCTCACATGGTCTCCCTCACACCGCCATGCCCACATAGCCTCATTTCTCACACAAGTTAAAATACAGGGCACAAAACTCACAGTCCCACTAAATGGCTTCATTTGTGCACCATGCTTTGCATTAGCAACAACAACACTATTAATCTTCTTCCAACTTTTATTAGCTTCTGCTAATTTAACTTGACCACCAATTCAGCTTCTTCATGCATCAATATGAGTTAAATGCTATATAACATATAGGCATCTACCAATTGATTGGATTTTTAAATCAGGTATTTCCGCTCTTGTTTTTAAGAGCTTCCAATAATTAAGGGGTTAGAATTTTTTATTCATTGAGGCTTTAAATATGTACCAAGTCACAGCCTGCATGGAACCAATATTTATGTTGCACTAACATAAATCATCCCACCACAGCAAAGCTTGCCTAGGCATGCATAGTTTTTCAAATACAACTTTGTCATCATCTGTAAATTGTTGCACTTTGAAAAAGGGGGATCTAAATTCCTTGGGCGATTACCAATTCCAAGGCCTCCACCTGACCAGTCATAGAGTGAAATTTTCACTTTGGGTTTCGCTTTGAAAGAGGAACCTATATTTAGCATCGAGCCTCCTTGAGAATTAATTCATTTCTTGCCTAGATTGATATCAAACAATTGCTATTGAATAGTAGCCTATCATGTTGTTATAGAAGTTGTTAAATTATGCCACAGATGGGATATATTCATTAATTTACCATCCATAGGCCCAAATTTTGAGTTTAGAGTAGCAACTTTGGCTTCAACCATTCCAACACAACTCTACAATTCATCCTCCATTTTCTTCTTTGTCTGAGAGAAAATATTGCCCGTAAATTGTGTAGTGAATCAGCAACTACATGTGAAACAAATGATCTAAAAGTCTAATACCAATATGATCCCAAAGTATGCCTAGTGGAAATAAGTGCAACAACTGTAATATATAATCCTGCATACATAGCCAATATAAAATGGAAAGCAAATATTGAAGTAATCAAACAATCTTGGAAAATGAATCCACACAATAGGCAAAAACAAATTGAAGAAAATATCAACTCCAAATTTTCATTAAACAAAACATTATGTACAACAAATATATGAACAGAATTGAAGCTTTTATCAGCAACTACAATCCATCAATTTCTACAAACTCTAGAGATCCAATGGAATTGAATCAGCTGTACTACTACCGTCACTCAACCCCATTACAAAATGAGAAAGGAATATAAATACAACATGATGAATATGAATCATTGTAGATCTCATTTTTTCATATCTCAATAATACATTAGTGTACAATAGTCAAGAAGATGAAAAGATAGAGAAAAGATGTGACAATTTTTTATGACTGTGAGCTTCTGCTCATAACCACTTCAGCAAACCTGTGTCAAACTAAATTGTGTGACTACACCCAAATTTGTGCCCCTGAGTTAGTGCTTACATGCATACAACTAAAATATAAGTGCGACATGCGTCCATAACACTATCGATTGTCACTCTGATGTGCACAGTTATTGGACTGCAACACATGGTCCTACTGAAACACCTTTTAGACTGAACTCTCTTCTTTCAATTCAGGACCTGAATGATTATGACTCATATTATGGATCAAACACCAAAATATGACTCTTATTATGGATCAAGCAACCCTAATATCTCTTTCTCAAGATTGTGCAAGATGGGAAAAAGGATCCTACATGCCCCGCTTTACTAGTGTTCTTCATTGACCACTCTTTAAAGGCAATTATGCCATTGAAAGGTCAAATATTGTTTCATTCTAGAAATCTTACTCACTCAAAATCACTTTGAATGATGACCCTATATGCAGTATCGATGGCTTTAGGACAATGGTAAATTCTCTATTGACTTGCTCTCATTGCATAATTAGAAGATTTTCACTAAGTCATTGAGAAAGAGTTTTTTTATTCATTCTTTGAGAACTTAGAGGCCAAGGGGCAGATTTTGGTGGGAGACCTTTGTTTCTAAATTTTGACCCAGAAAATTATGCCCGTCACAAACCCTTCATGTGTGCATAAGACCTCCAAACCATAGTTTCCACACTTTTGTGTATGCCTCCCAACACTCCCTAGTACGACAAGTCCAACTCTGAGATGAATACTTACCTTAATGCTGTTACGATTTTCCTTGACAGAGTATTGATAGATCAATACTCGCCAGTCTCAATTCTCTTATGAATTCTTTTAACAGAGTGTCAACAGTCAATACTCACCATAATCCCGAGTATGTCAAATCTGTACAGTCCCACCCTGGCCATTTCTAAGTTCACAAATTTGTGCAGTCCCATCTTGGCCATTTCTTATCTGTTAATCCAGCACCAATTTCATCTTCTCAGCCCCTTTTCTGAGGAAGGCTAGTATTTCTGGCCATTCCAATCATGTCTGATTGCTCTTGCATGGTTTCCATTGATGCCATTGCCATGTTTCTTGGATGACCTGAATCAAACAATGTAAACCATCAATCCAGTACATCTTGTTCTATGTGAGATAAAATGGCCATACAATGCATGTATCCTTCGGTTTTTTTTTTCCTGTTTCTTTCTTTCTTCCATTTTTCTATATTGGTTGTGATGGCT
>LPNX011173074.1:25314-54171 GCA_001517045.1 Pseudotsuga menziesii | reverse complement strand
ATACTATTAAATTTTTCACTTGTGCCATCTGTGGTCATGACCTAGCAGATTCCTATATTCCTCCTCTTTCCTCCATGGTTTTTGACTCACAATTCTTCTTTCAGATTTGCCTTTATTTTACTCAAGCAATAAAGACTATGATTTCTACTGTTTCTATTGGTCCATCACTACTTTAAACAACAATAAGGGAAATTAGCAAGATATAGATGCACTATTTAAGACAGCAAATGTGTCAGCTTTCCTGAAGTCAATGTACAACTGATGGATAATTTTAAAAGCTTCCTATCAAATAAAAATTTTCTCCTAACCATGATGCACTAAAAAAATTCCCTGACAAATATGTTAAGTGCTAGCTTCTTTACAAGCAAATATTTATCTCCTCTCAAATTTGTTATTTTACAAAGGGTTGTTGCTTCACTGAAACACTATTGCTACTCTCATAGCCAAACTCATAATAACCAAAGGAAAGAGACAACGTAGAAATAGAAATGGTCCTTCTAAAATGTGAAAGGGATGCTACTGGAATAACTTATAAGGTCAAAAACAATAGTTCTCACAGCTTAAGAGATTGGAATTATTTTGTATGATATAGATAGATAGATAGATATGAAAGAAAACATGGAAATCATTGGCTTTGTTTAAGGTATGTAGGTACAGAATCTGCACAGAAAAGAAGTAGGGTTGAACTCCACTCCATTCAAGAGGTGAAAAACTCCCAACAAGCTGAAATGGCAACTTGATTCCTTGGATTTAATTATTGTGAATAACTTCTCAAACTGCATTGTCTGAAAAAAAAAGAGACTAATTAATTCAACATTTTCATGGCACAATTTTCTACAGATTGATCGTACTCAAAATTACGCTTTGAAGTAGGACTAAGCTCTTTAAAATGAAAACATCCATGATCTTCGATAGAAGCCACAGAAACCAGCATTGCCTAAAGAAGAAACAGATCACCAGGGACACCAACTACTATTAGAAATTGAAGGCAATAGCCAATAGATATACAAAATGAGCATAGGAGGTCCACATGTGTTGAAAGGAGAAATAGAAATTATATACATAGAACATTGACAATCAGAAGCACTAATAAAAAACAGTAGTAGGGATGCAATAAGTAAACATGGGAAAATGAAAACTGCCATAGGCCCTACATTTGCAGCCAACTAGATATGTCATTGGGGTTTCTGCTATTGAAAACTTCTATCCAAACAAATGCAACAAAGTCAAGGCCATAGGATATAAGGATTAGATTACAACTATTTCATGCTAAAGACAGCTTCATAAATTACAGGAATAAAGGGGTAACCAGATGCTTTAGCTCACCAAAGATTCCCCCTAGATGCTGACAAATCAGATTAGAAATTGAGGAGAAATATTACCGTAAAATGGGGTGCATCATCCTCCTCACCATCCTTCTTTACTCCTCTAAAATCAACACCTCTTTTCTTGTCATGAAGCTACACATGATGATAAAAAAACATTGAGAACTCTTTGAAACAAACCACTAGAGAAAGTTATGATTTACATGCAGAATCACTAATCTAGTATAGTAAGGGATAACGAGACCTATAATACCTGCACAGAATTGGCAATAAATGGCAGATGATACAAGAGATCTCGTACACCAATATATTTAATCCCATGCACTCCTTCATAACCACTAGCTACACTTCGATTTGAGGACCTTCTCTACGAGATTCTGCTCTATCACTAGGTGAGGATAAGGCTGATATGTCTGGTATGACAACAACCGTGCCTGTGAATATCACCCTGAAATAGAAAATAGCATGAACTCAATAGCTGTAGATAGAAGAGAGGACTCAACATATTTAGAACATGGATGGAGTTAAAATGAAGTAAACAATTTCAAACAGTTCATAACTGTATGCATTTGTATTAACTATTAAGAGACTATATTTTTTCTTGGTGTGACCAATATCATCCACTCTCAGAACTAGTGCCCTTTAAGCTAATAAGTATGTGTTTTTAATATCAAGAAAAGACAGAACATGTGACAGATCTATATAAAAAAAAGAGCCAAAGAATGGATGAACAGTGTGGAACCTAGCTAATAAGTATGTGTTTTTAATATCAAGAAAAGATAGAACATGTGACAGATCTGTATAAAAAAAAGAGCCAAAGAATCGATGAACAGCGTGAAAGAGCCAAAGAATAGATGAACAACGTGAAAGAGCCAAAGAATGGATGAACAACATGGAACCTAGCATAATCCCAGTCCCTGGGATAAGCACTGCCTCCACAGATAATAAGCTTAGGCCTAAAATCCAAGGCTTTCTCCTCTAGCTTGTCATAATCGATGAACCCAATCTCCTGGCTGACCCTGTAAGGAAAAATCTTGAAGGAAATCAATGCAGCAGACCTGTGCCATCCGTTTTCACTTGAAGCAGACCCAAATCTTGTGTTGCTCCATACCCAATGCATGAACATCCAAGGCCTACAAATCAGGGACGAACTAAAACACATTTACCCAAAAATCCATAAATAGGGGCGAAATACCAAATTTTTAACCTATCTACCA
Source organism: Pseudotsuga menziesii (assembly GCA_001517045.1). Lineage (NCBI taxonomy): Eukaryota > Viridiplantae > Streptophyta > Pinopsida > Pinales > Pinaceae > Pseudotsuga > Pseudotsuga menziesii. The sequence goes on along the minus strand of LPNX011173074.1, from coordinate 51,629 downwards.
TAAATTTGGGCGAATCATCTTCATTTATCTTCCAAAACTGTAAATTTTTGGCGATTTCACCTCCATTACGAAAGAAATCGAAGCGAATGTCATGATTTTAGCATCGACGAGTTGGCGAAATTAGGTTTTATGAATTTTCAGACGTTAATCGCATGGGCTATTTAGTCAAGGGAAATTATGTATAAAATAAAATATGGGCTAATTTATTAAATTAAAAAAAACCATTTTAATATTAAAAATTTGCCCATCTTTTTTTGGGCACCCCTTAAAATTCGCCAATGGGCTATAATTCGACCCTAAAATCATCCCTTCTCAGCTTGATAATTTTTATTTGGATAAACACTTTAGATACCAGGTGTATCTATTTGCTATCAGAGTCAATTCCAACCAAAATACCCTTGAGGTCATGGATCCAAAGGTGTTCAAAGACTGGCCCCGGTCTGTCCAGAAGTTCCAGGACTGGTCTTAGACCATGTTCATTAACAGAATTGTCCTCATAATTTGTAGACTATTTGACCCTAAAGAGAAGAGTATATCAGAAGACATGAAAGCTACCTTGCAGCAAGATAGTATTGGAGATTGGTTCCCAATGCCGAAGTATTCAGTTATCAGGGTATATGGTTTTTCGGCTTCCCCTTTCATGCTACCAGTTTACCTAACTCCCTCATTATTCGCACTATAATTGATCAAACAGAGGATTTCTGCTGATGAGAAGCATTTTACTGCACACAAGAAGGACTGTTCGATCAAATACCTTATTAAGGCCCTTCGTTGTGAATAAGCCAACAACGTTACCAAAGGTGGAGAAAGTTTTAAAGGCCATGAAGTTTCAAGTGACTCATGCACAAAATTACAATCCAAAGGGGATTATTTTCTAGAGGAGGTTCCAGGTGCAGAGGTCAACCTTTATTCACACCATGATCCTTGACTTGTCATAGGAGGCATATTGTCTTTCCTATGATTTTGATTGGACTCTTGCAGAGAAAATTTAGGATCCTAAATAAGTGCAAGGTATGGTCCCAACTACTCCGTTGCCCCTAAACGATGATGGTTGTAGAAGAAGGTCACAGTTAGAGGTGGAGGATATGGAATGTGATGAACAAATCCCTAGAAAGAAGCCTAGGATAGACGTAGAGGAGGACATAATCAATCTGGAGCAAGTGTTTAATTTTGAATCTGATTCCCTCAAACAGTGATAGAGGAGGACTTTTATTCAGTAAACCCTACTTGGGGAAAGGTTACAAATCATATGGTGATAGCACAGTAACTAGTGGTTGTAAATCCATCCACTACACACTCAGAAAGAAATCCCCGAAGAACCACATAATCAATGAACAAAGGGATTGAGGAGTCTCTACTCAATTATCAGAAGTATTGTTTTGCCTCTACTATTGAAGGGCAATTTAATACTGAAAATAAAATGTTGACCACCTATGGGAAGCTCAAAGAGAAATCCAAGGCTGAGACTCAGAAGCATTACAAGGAGCTAAGCAAGCTATCAAGCAACAAAGTCTCTTTCACTACTTCTAATAATATTACAACTAACTCCCTGAACCTAGCCATCACTAATGAGGAAGGAGTTTCAGAGGTCGAGTTAAAGATGAATCAGTTCTCAATCCTAGATAAAATTGTATTCCATAAGGGATTTAGTGATCTCATCTATGCTTATCTGACTAAGGAGGAATTATCCCATCTCAAGTCCCAACAAAGGGTGGTTAAACTGGAGACCCAATTGAAGTAGGAAAAGGAAACAAACAAGGCATGGAACCTGCAGGTGAAACTCCTGATGGACCAAGTGGTAGAACTAACAACATAGGACACTTTACAACAGCCCCTTGCATCTAAGCAGTGAGTGGAAACATAGCAGGCTATTTTAGTAGCTACACCACTAGCCAAGATATAGGCTTACAAAAAGAAAAGAAAGACACATATGAAAGAGATCTAGCTACCTCCTCAGACAGTGCAACTAGAAGGGGAGATTGAGGCATTGCATCATGAAGTTTTGGATTTGAAAGGACCCCTTGATGTGTTGGAGGCTAACAAGAGCACATGGGAAGAATAGAAGTAAAAGATGCAAAAGAGAATTGATGAATTAAATGACTATAGCAACCCTGAGGATAGATCACTCACTTCTTTGGTGATCAAAGATATGTCTAAAGTGTCCTTGAAGGACCTGGAAATAACTCAATTGAAGAAGATTAGTCAAGAGCTCAAGGACATGATCACTTCTAAGGAAAGTGAAGACTCTACTGAAGAGATTAGAACACTAAAAGAAAAAGTAAGAAGGTTTGAGGAAAGGGTCATAGGTTGAATTACCGTGCAAGGGACTAAACATTTTCCTTCGGATACAGTGATAAAGTAGATGCCCTCATTAGAAAATAATTTGTTCATGGTGGATGAGCATAAACAGGCTACTATGGATGTAAGAAAAATATGTAAAGTCCTGTAGGAAAGTCTAGCACAAAGTACTAGGTAGGAGTCCCAGAACGAAATTGTTGTTCTGAACTCATCCTCTAGGGAAGCACTAATTTCCTTGGGGATTACTGAAAAGATATTAGTCCAAGAGGCAGAAAGGAGGATGATCACAAAGCACAACATGTTGCAGAATTGACTTACTAGAATTGAAATTATTCAACAAGGGGCAGAAAATTTCAACAAATTGTTCTAGGCCCTGTTTCAGAAAGGGTTTCCTGAGTTTTTGGGTCCAGAGGGGAAGCTGATCCCTAAGAGAAAATATGTCAAACTGCTACAGGAGGAAAGACTAAGCCATGAAAAGTTTGAAGTTATGAATGTTGGGATAAAGGGACAGGTAATCATAAATAAACTCAGTGAGGACTTTGAGCTATTGGCAACACTCATGACTATCAAATCAAATCTCCCTGCTATTGGCCATAGCCCGATGATTGACTCGGATGTTATCCTAAAGGATATTTATGAGATGGCCACCCCTACAGGTCAACAATGGAAATATATACATAGGCTGAGCAATAATAAGCCTTTAATGACTGCCATCACCTGAGTCAATCGTAGTCTATTAAAAATATGCTTGGAGTTGTCATTTTCATCAAGCGATCCGGAAAACCCTAGATGTTGAGATTTCCCTGTTTGATTGGTCATGCATAGCATAGCATGCCTTCCTAACATGTTTTGTGGGAACGACGTGTCTGCCACATCATAGTTTGTTAATATTTAGGATGTACTTTTGGGTTTAATTCCTGCAATGTAACTAATTTTGATGCCCTGTTTTGAGATATGTCTCGAGGGTAAATTGCACTATAAATGTAACCTCTACAGAGGAGGAAGGGTTTTAATTTCATTTTTGAAGCCTCTGTGCTTGGATTGTAGCTCTGTAAACTTTCTTAGAAGTGCTAATGAAAAGTGTTTTTTGAGTCTCTGAAATTCATCATAGTGTTCATATTCAGTTTGTGTTTCTTGTTTGCGTCATTTTCATATGTGTAAATTCTACTAATGATTTCTAGAGAAAACCATCACCTTTGTTGATCCTCCTAAGGGATGTTGTGACATGTATTAATACTGCTATGACTATTGTGACTGGATGAAAGTTCCTTGAGGACTATTAAGGGTCCCAAGCCTATGTATGAAGGTACCATGACATACTATGGGTTACTAAGGGTGTCATGAGGGTGTGTAAATTTGTTGGTAGCATAATTGAGTACTGCTTGACTAGGTCGTGATCTGTTAGTATGGATGGTTGTCTATGTGAGGTCTATTACATGGGTCACTACCCTTTATTGGACTAGTTATGCAACTAATGAAACCCCTGAGTTGATGCCTCTCACCCATGTGATGGATACCAAGCTGGGAGAAAAGCTCACAGAGGTCAGAAAGAATGGAACCTACTCCTGGTTGAGGCCTGATGGAAAAACACAAGTAACCATTGAGTAAAAAAGTGAGAGTGGTGCATGGTTCCTTTGCACATTCACACAGTTCTGATATCCACTCAACATGATGAGACAATGACCAATGAATAATTTGATTTATTTTTTAAAAGCTGAATAAAATGGATAAGGAATCTAGATCCTTTTCCACATGTAATATTTATGATTGAGTTAGTTGTGAGTCATAGGGCTAGCAGAGATCAATAAGGATTGTACTCCTTTATTATAGGACCTGGAAATAGAATCATCTTGTATTTAAAGTGGTTTGAGTTATTTTCTTAGCATCTTAGTTAGCTACAGAGCTTGTTGGATCACAAAAGCTTAGGTTAGCTCACAGAGCTTAGGATAGGTCATAGAGGTTTGAGGATAGGTCAAAGAACGTTTGATTAGCTCATAAATCTTGAGAAAGAGAGAGAGAAATTACGCATAGGATGAATGGAGGAATGAGAGGTGCACATAAGAGTGAGCGAGGAGTGAACAAGTAGAATTCTCTATGTGTATTTGAATTTCCGGTGAATTGAATAAAGAACAGAGGATTAGACTCCGCATGTGGTTTTGATAGATTTCATGTACTCATATAGTTCTGTAGAAGTATGAATTCATCCCACATTCACTCCATACAACCTTGTATATAAACTCCATGGCTTTGGATTTCCATATTTTCCTAATTGCATAGAAGAATTGATCCTGTCAGTGATCAATTAAGTGAAGCTTTGTAGAGGGTTAAACCTTAACCAGTCACTCAAATAAAACAAGATCGTAGAGTGGGGATTGATCGTGGGGAAGATCGATGGTTTATAGTGATATTGTTGGGAGAAGTTGCAAGCTTTGAAAAAAAATTCATGTACACAATATTTTATGGGATGCACTTAATAAAGTTTTGCATCCACCATTGATTTGGTGGGAACATTGGTTGAACGATTATAAATCCATTTCACTGCATGAAAAATTAAGTTATACGAACACTCAGGTTGGCTACGAAATTGATATATCAACGATTGAGATTGACAACGGGGAAGAAGCATTGTGCAGAAACTCTTTTTTCAGATGTGTCGAAAGTCAAAAAGTCGAATTATGATTCCCTCCTTTCGGAGATAATTACGCTGCGGAAGGGAACGTGTGGAAGACTAGAATTTGGATGCCAAAGAAAGTTAGAAAGTGAGGAAATTTGTTTAACACAGAGAGTTTGTTTCATATCTCAAGGGTTTTGAAGCATGTACACAAATCAACGCCATCATATGTTTATATTGACTATAATAGTAAGATCTTGATTTTTGTAGCGCTAACAGTGAACATTAAATGAAATATATATTTCTTTGCATAAATAAAAAGGAAAATAAACCTTAGATATCATATTCATATAACTTTGATTTTACAATGACTATAACAACAGTTCTAAGGTGGGCAAGCAAATCTGAAATTACTTTAACTCTAACCTGTAGCTTCCTGGGAATTCACAATGATTTATGGAAGTGATATTTGGTTTCTCTATTTTTCTTTGGTGTCTGCCCTACCATTCCAACTACTTAAAACAACATAAATCATCTTCTTCTTGTTATTATGCTGCAGCGTCCTTCTTCACTACCCAAAAACTTTATGTATAGTCGTAACAAGAAGGAAGAATACAATGAGATTACACAACAAAACTGTAGTAGATTCTTGTAGGTGTCAATATGGATTTCAACTCCCTTTTTGGACATAACAACCCTTCATATTGTCCCAGATGAATCGTGGATCACTGTAGATGTGGAACTATAAATCGTCCTCACAAACAAGATTGTGTCCTCTCCAACATAAAGTAAATCATCCTCACAAACAAGACTGTGTCCTCTATAGACGATGTCATGGCCAACGCAGTCCAAACTCAACCAACAAATGAATAATAGGGCCTCCACAAGATGAAATTGACCCATTTGTTACTCCTTTTTTTTCAAAAACATAAAAAACAAAAAAGATGAAAAAGAGAATATGCATGAATCTATAGCATCTTATATCTAGATGGGCTTCAAAATTTGTTGTATGTATAACCACGACATGAGCCTATAATCCTAGGTATAATATAATATTGTTACTTGTTAGACTCGTAGAAATACCCCCTTGGGATAAACCTTGTTATAGAAAATGGTATGGGGATGGCACTAAGGTGTCCTAGTTTCTTATAATGTTATTTTAATTATTGCATAAGCATTTCTAGCTTATATTCTATTGTTTGTCAAGGATATTTATAGCTTACATCATAGGGAGGATCTATGGGTTAAATATAAATATATTTATAATTTGGAGATATCCCAACCTGTATACTAACTAATATATGTTCTTAGTATGATAGGAGATAAATATGTCAAATTTGTCACCACCATTTTAACATATCAATGTATTTTTAGTAGGAGTTAGAAATGGCTTCGATCACCTCATTTAATGGCTTGGGAGGTATGGGAAACTTCATTTCCTTTAGAGCTCAAGAAATCTCAATTGGGAGTGAGTAAATTAGTCAAAGGTGTAGTGCAATTGCAATAACATTATTAGAGATCACTTGGTTCAATAATTTCATATGCCACCTATCATTGACTCTCCAATGACCTAATTAAATAGAAATTTTGATGCAGGCATCTGTAAAAACTACTACACTTCCAGCACTAAAATGTTTCATTGAACAATGTAAATACATAAATGAGGTGGAGGCTATAGATTGGCATTGCATGATTAAATGTAACACCGTATACCTCTTCTCATTATTATAATATACCTGGTTACCTAATTGATATGTCAATTAAGAAGGTATATTTGTAAGGCATACCACCATAGAAATTTTAGCTCATATGATTTCCATAAGAAGAGAGATCATAAATCCAACCAATAAAAAAACAAGAAATAATTGTTTGAATGCATATGATGATCTCTTAGTAAGGTAACAAACAATAATAAGTCCTATCATGCCAGTAGTTACAAATAGAAAATAAAAGAGAAAATATCTTATGTAGAATCATAAGAGAGTCTATGGAAATAGACTAATTTAGTACAATTATTTTATCCTTATGGTATCCTTACTTATTGACATGTGACCTTTAATGATATATAAGTAATTTGATTAAGTAACTAGTAAATCCACTTAGGTAATGCAGTAGATACTGATTAGTAATAATAGTATGTTTGGATAAGACAATCATTTTCAGTTAGGTATGATGGTTAAGGGAATACTTGAGGATATATTAGATGAAATTTTGGATCCATATAGCCATCTTTTTCTTTGATCTAGCTACAAGATTGTCATGGTTCAATATTCATATACCTATAATTTGTTTGATAATTATAAAGAGATGGAGGGTTGACATTGTAAGTTAAAAATTATACTTATAAGGAGATGGAAGTCACATCATATTCATATGGTCCATCAAGCAAGTTATCAGATTATCATTAGGAGAAGTGTCTCAATGGTATTAATACTGGTCTAAAATACATAGCTTAATGGTTCAAATTAATTTTATCTTTATAATAATTGCATATGGTTAATGGAAGAGGTTGTATAAAAATTCTTAATATTTAAAAGGATTATATAGGTTCTTGTAGGTTTTCTCCAAGTAGGACCTTAACCGAGTAGGTTTTCTCAAACTTATGGAGAGCATATAGATTAAATGCAACATCGTATATCTCTTCTCCTAATTATTATAATATCCATCGTTACCTAATTGATATGTCAATTAATTAAGAAAGTAGATTTGTAAGGCATACCACCATAGAAATTTTATCTCATATGATCTCCATAAGAAGAGACATCATAAATCCAACCAAGAAAAAAACAAGAAAAAATTGTTTGAATGCATATGATAGTCCTCTTTATAAGGAAAGAAAAAATAATGAGTCATATCATGATGCCGGTAGTTAAAAATATCAGATCAAAGAGAAAATATATATCTTGTGTAGAATCATAAGAGAGTATGTGGAAATAGACTAATTTAGTTCAATTATTTTATCCTTATGGTATCCTTACTTATTGACATGGGACCTCGAAATATATATAAGTAATTTGATCAAGTAACCGGTAAATCCACCTACGTATAAATGCATGCAGTAGATATCGACTAGAAATAATACTATGCTTGGATATTGTAACCTCAACATCTAACCTTAGATGAAATTAATGACATCCCTTTGTGGTAAGCTAAAACTGATTACTAGTGCACTTGAATAAATTGAAACAAACTCACTACCCCCATCCTTCTGCAATTAAACATCAAAATCAATGCATTATAATCCATGGTTATCACATTATTTAACTTCATCTCATCCATCACAATAGGCTAATATACATGGTCGTTTTCATGGTATACCCTATAAACCTCCTTATTTGTATCAAGTCATTTTCCTTTTGAAATCCATTAATTCACCAAAGGATTATTAATGTAAGTATGAATATTTGGTTGATCACGACCATTTTCCTTCATATGCTCCACTAGTGCAAGATAAATGAAAACTTTGCCTCCTTTTCACTATCCATTATTCAAGGTAGTATGTGTTACAACATTTGGTATCAATCATTTTCAGTTAGGGATGATGGTTAAGGGAATACTTAAGGATAGATTAGATGAAATTTTGGATCTATATATCCATTTTTTATTTGATCTAGCTACAATATTGTCATGGTTCACTAATTCATATAACAAGTGTTGTAGGAATTAGAAAGGTGTCCTTTCCATCATTATTAACACCTAAATTACTAGGTATAATATACCTATAATTTGTTTGATAATTATAAAGATATGTAGGGTTGACATTCATGTCGGTTAAAAAGTATACTTATAAGGATATGGGGGTCATATCATATTCATATGGCCCATCAAACAAGTAATCAAATTATCATTAGGAGAATAGTTTCAATGGTCTAATACAGGTCTGAAATACATAGGTTATTAATGCCGGTTCAAATTCCTTTTATCTTTATAAGAATTGCATATGGTTGGAAGAGGTTATAATGATAAAAATTCTGAATATTTAAAAGGATTATATAGGTTATCATGTATTTTTTCTCCAGGTAGGACCTTAACCAATGGATTAATGAATTGTCAAACTTATGGAGAGCATATAGATTAAATGGAACACCGTATATTTCTTCTCATAATTATTGTAATATCCCTCATTACCTAATTGATATGTCAATTAAGAAAGTAGATTTTTAAGGCATACCAACATAGAAAATTTATCTCATATGATCTCCATAAGAAGAGAGATCATAAATCCAAACAAGAACAAAATAAGAAAACATTGTTTGAATATTTCATATGATAGATCTCTTTGTAAGGAAAGAAAAAATAATGAGTCATATCATGATGCCAGTACTTACAAATAGCAGATCGAAGAGAAAAAATGTATCTTGTGTAGAATCATAAGAGAGTTTATGGAAATAGACTAATTTAGTACAATTATTTGATCCTTATGGTATCCTTACTTATTGACATGGGACCTTGAATGATATATTAGTACTTTGATCAAGTAACCGGTTAATCCACCTACATATAAATGCATGCAGTATATACTGACTAGAAATAATTCTATGTTTGGATATTGTAACATCAACATCTAACCTCAAATGAAATAATTAATGACATCCCTTATGTGGTAATATAAAATTGATTACTAGTGCAGTAATTGAATACATTGAAACAAACTCACTTCCCCCATCCTACTACAAATAAACTGCACAATCAATGCATTATAAGCCATGGTTATTACATTATTTAACTTCATGTCATCCACCACAATAGGATAATATACATGGTCGATTTCATGGTATACCATCTCAACCTCCTTGTTTGTATCAAGTCATTTTCCATTTGAAATCCATTCGTCAAAGGATTATTAATGTATGTATTAATTTTTAGTTGATCACAACCATTTTCCTTCATATGCTCCACTAGTGCAAGATAAACAACAACTTTGCCTCCTTTGCCATGTCCATTATTCAAGGTATTTTATGTTACCTCATTTGGTGTCAATCATTTTCAGTTAGGGATGATGGTTAAGGGAATACTTAAGGATATATTAGATGAAATTTTGGATCTATATAGCCATCCTTTTATCTAATCTAGCTACAAGATTGTCATAGCTCACTATTTCATATAACAAGTTGTGTTGTAAAAATTAGAAAGATGTCCTTTACCTCATTAACACACCTACATTACTAGGTATAATATACCTATTTTGTTTGGTAATTATAAAGAGATGGAGGGTTGATATTGTAGGTTAAGAACTATACTTATAAGGTGATGGGGGTCACATCATATTCATATGGTCCATCAAACACGTTATCTTATTATCATTAGGAGAATAGTTTCAATGGTATAATACATGTCTGAAATACATAGGTTTTTAATGCTGGTTCAATTTCCTTTTATCTTTCTAAGAATTGCATATGGTTGCAAGAGGTTATAATGATAAAAATTCTGAATATTAAAAGGGATTATATAGTTGATCTTGTAGGTTTTCCCTAGGTAGGACCTTAACCAATGTATTAATCAATTGTCAAACTTATGGAGAGCATATAGATTATATGTAACACCGTATATTTCTACTCATAATTATTCTAATATCCCTTGTTACCTAATGGATATATCAATTTAGTATAATTATTTGATCCTTGTATCCTAAATTATTGACATGGGACCTTGAATGATATATAATTAATTTGATCAAGTAACCGGTAAATCAACCTACGTATAAATCCATGTAGTAGATACCGACTAGAAATAATACTATGTTTGGATATTGTAACCTCAACATCTAACCTCAGATGAAATAATTAATGGCATCCCTTATGTGGTAAGCTAAAATTGATTACTAGTGCACTACTTGAATACATTGAAAAAAACGCACTTCCCCCATCCTTATACAAATAAACATCACTATCAATACATTATAAGCTAGGGTTATTACATTATTTAACTTCATGTCATCCACCACAATAAGCTAATATACATGGTCGATTTCATGGTATATCCTCTCAACCTCCTTATTTGTATCAATTCATTTTCCTTGTGAAATAAATTCATTAAAGGATTATTAATGTAAGTATGAATATTTGGTTGATCACAACCATTTTCCTTCATATGCGCCACTAGTGTAATATAAATGACAACTTTTCCTCCTTTACAATGTCCATTATTCAAGGCAGCACATGGTACTTCATTTGGTGTCAATCATTTTCAGTTAGGGATGATGGTTAAGGGAATACTTAAGGATAGATTAGATGAAATTTTGGATCTATATACCCATATTTTTATCTTATCTAGCTACAAGATTTCTATGGTTCACTAATTCATATAACAAGTGTTGACACCTACAATACTAGGTATATACCTATAATTTGTTTGATAATTATAAAGAGATGGAGGGTTGACATTGCATGTTCAAAATTATACTTATAAGGAGATGGCAGTCACATCATATTCATATGGCCCATGAATCAAGTTATCATATTTTCATTAGAGGAATAGTTTCAATGGTATAATATTTGTCTAAAAAACATAGGTTAATGGTTCAAATTCCTTTATATTTATAAGAATTGCATATGGTTGGAAGAGGTAATGATAAAAACTCTTAATATTTAAAACGATTATATAGGTTCTTGTATGTTTTCTTCAAGTAGGACCTTAACCAATGTATTAATGAATTGTCAAAATTATGGAGAGCATATAGATTAAATGTAACACTGTATATATCTTCTCATATTTATTCTAATATCCCTAGGTATAAATGCAGTAGATACCTACTAGAACTAATAATGAGTTTGGGTGTAACCTCAACATCTAACTTCAGATGACAATGAAATCCCTTATGTGACAAGGTAAAATTGATTACTAGTGCACTTGAATCTATTGAAACAAACTCATTGTCCCCATCCTTATAAAAATAAACCTCACATTCAATTCCTTAAAAGCCATGCTTATTACATTATTTAACTTCATGTCATCCACCACAATAGGCTAATATTGCATTTCCTTTTGATGCATTTCTTTTCTTTCCTCCTTCCTTCCTTTGGTCCACCTACATGAATCCGAGTACGAGGGTCCTTCCCCTTTTCATTTAAAACCTTCGGAGAAAACTCTGGTGTTTTTTCTATCTATACCAAAAAAGAAGGAAATTAAATTTACAAAAAAAATAAAAAAAATGGGACCTCTAACATAACTTTTCACATTTTATCTCCCGCGAATAGTTTTTCCGAGCAAGGGCGGCATTTTCTTTTTTCACAAGCTAGCATTTAGATTTTTTTATTCTAGTATTCAACACCACAAAAGTTGAAGCTAAGCTGTTGGGATATATTGAGGTGAACTGCGTGAGGTATAACTTAAGTTTCACTACATTCTTGTTCTATGTTCTACATTATTGTAGGTAATTTATCAATTCTTTCATGAAAACAACATAAAACTTGAAAACAACAAAAATTGAAAACATTTTGTGTTTTCTTTATTGACAGAAATCAAAATAGTGGTTCCTCAGCTACAAAATTTTAAGTGTAATACGTATTATGTGCTGCATTTTGTACAATTTTTTTTCATATGCTTAGTAAGTGTAATACACATTATGTGGTTTCTTTCTTGACATAAATCAAAATGGTGGTTCCTATGCTACAAAATTTTAAAAATTATGTAAAAATTTTGGCTTCCTCTAAGGATGACCATGGATTGTGGTGGCTCTTCCTAGCTGAGTTGTGGACTGTTTGACATTCATTTAGCTGGGTTGTGATTTTTTTGTGAGCACTAGAGTTGGACTGTACTTTCTCACTGCTACAAGACCATTACCATGTTCATATTTGGGGTTGCTTGTGTAAACCTTTCTCTTCTTCCAGTGTCTAAGGCTAAGGGGTCTTCACTCTTGGATATTGAGATATCTTGTTGGCTACTGTATGTGTCTAACCTAAACCTACAACACTCTAACTCTGTCTCTTTCTCTCAAGTTATGACATATGTTTCTTTTAGCAGATAGTCCTTACAGATAGTCTTCCCTTTTACTTTTGAAACTTGTTAGATATAGATTAATCATTTTAAACAACTTTAAGTTAAGAATTGAGTGATGATAGAATTTATTTTTTTGGTTAATTATGCAGGAGTTGTACAAGTGGAGACATGGAGATAAGTGATTGTTTGTGATTGAAGTATATCATTATTTTTATTTAATTTAAATCATTTTTGTTTTAACTAAAATGAGTAGGTTTTATATTAATAAAACTATGGTTGAGCCACCCAAGAGGTTACATTTATGAGTTCTTTGCAAAAAACAAAATTCCCCATCACAACAAATGGGAATACTACTTTTATTTGATATAAATTGTTAGAATATATTACTTTGTACTTTAATAACAATCTAATAGGCTATGGCGAATCAATACAGTAATCATTTAAAAAAAAAGGCAAAGCAGGTTATGACACGAAATAAAAAAAAACTGATTATGAAAATTCAAAAAGAACGCATCAAAATGATCAAATGGGAAAGAAAGGGACATGCATCTCAGAAGGTAAATATTTAGAAATAAAACAATGTATCTCCTTATGTAGTTATATAATGCTTATTTTTATTATATGATGATGTTAGGAATGTGTTTAATAACATTTTTGGCTACAACCACAAAGAAGAGAAAAATACAAACAATAGCAAAGAATATTAGTACACCTTCTATGCCTTTGAATGACTCTCCTAGTCAAAACAAAGAAGCAAATGACAAAGATAAATTTTCCTCTTTTCAAGAGGAGGAGCAACATGAACAAGGTAAGCCAATTAATTCAGATTTTTCTAGTTCCTTATAACTATAAATCTTATGATTAAGAAATCCATAACACCTTTATGTTCCCTTCTTTTATAGAAGATGTTTACAAATAACCACACCATATGGATAACAGTGTAGAAGGGGAAGATCGCTTAACACAAAAAGAGGTGGAGCAACATGAAGAAAAAGGTAAGGTCATTAATGTATAATTTTGTAGTTCTTCATAAATAAAATTTTATGAATTAGAAATCCATAACACCTTTACATGCCCTTCTTTTATATAATATGTTCACAAAGAACAATTCAAATAAGATATTAGTATAAAAGGTGAAGATCCCTCTACAAAAGCATCGATAGAGAAATTCAAGAAGAAAGTTAGAGGAGAAACTAAATGTGCAGAAATCAATAACTTGGAGGAAAACATCAAAATTCATATCAATGAAAGGAACCAACCACTTGGTTCAAAATCCCTGAAGCTATCTTCATTACTAGGTGTGCTCGCAAGGGAAATCATTTCAATCAATTATTCTGATTGGAGGAAGGGTTTAGATCAATTAAAGGAGGACTTGTGGAACATTATTAATGTAAGTATTAGACATTACGTGTATTTTTTTTCAACATTTCTATCTTTGGATGATTTTGAAGTTTATTTTCAAACCATGTATGGCATCTAAAAATGCAATTCTTGTATGTTGTAGGAAAAATTCATAATCCATCTATTCCTTAAAGAATATTGTATGAAATCCATTGGCCATAATGAAACTAGTAATAGATATCGGTTGACAAAAAAATACTGTGACCCTTATGAGTCAACAGAGGAAAGATTAAAAAATGTTCCTCCAATTAGGATAAGTGAGACTGTGTGGAGGGAATTCATCCTATCATGAGCCACCACTGAATTCCTGGTAAGCGAAAAGTTCACATATTATATAATCAAGTTTTTTAGAATGTATATTGTATTGTAATGTTGACTTATATATGTTATTTTCAATTGATTAGGATATAAGGAAAAAAAACAAGGAAAATAGAGAAAAGGAGAGGGACATGCACACCTATGGACGTCGAGGTTATCAACAGGTCGAAGATGATATGGTATACAATTGTGATCATATTTTATCCGATATGAGAAATATTAGCATATTTTAGTTTCATTGTAATCACAACTTAAACATACTATTTTACTTGTTGCAACTAGAAAAATCTATAGCCTATGATGATACTGCTATAAGCATTACTAGGGAAGGCTTATGGAAGAAGTGCCATCAAAAGAAGGATGGCACTCCAATCACACCAGTTGTAGGAGAAACAATAGTATGTTCTCAACCTTTTAATTTAGATATTGATTAAAATTTCATTTTATATGTTGGAAATGTTTTCTTCTATGATCTGATTTAATTGTATCTTAATGTTAGCAAAAAATTGAACAAGCACAAGTAGAACTTGCATCTCAAGACTTTGCAGCTAGGGATGATTCCCTTTCCAAGGTACTGGGGGTTGATGCAAGAGGACGATGTCGTGTCATTGGATTAGGAGTTACTCCAACTAACTTGTTTGGAAAATTTCCATACAAGGAGGCGCTAGCTGTAAGCCAAGCTATAGAAAAACATAGGAAATCTCATCTTTGAAAAGAACAATAACTAAACTACTGAAAAGAGTAGAAGATATGGAGAGAGAACATGTGGTCAACAAAGAAATTGTTAGTGTCCAATTCTTTACTCTTTTCTAAGTATGCATATCTTCACATTAATTATCTGAAGGCTAATATCTGATTTCTCATATGAATATTGTCCTACGGTACAAAATGCTCATGTTGAAGTCACGCCTGTGGTGGAGGTTAGTTGTTTAATTATTATTTTAAATAATAATTTTTATTCATATTATATATATATATATATATATATATACACAGACACACACTACATTTTCTTCCTTGATAGAGTAATACAAGGGACATAACAACCCCTATGAACAGACTAATACAAAAGAAATTAACTTCAATGCATACTCCATCATCCCTACTAAGTATTGGAAAATTTCATAATTTAGCTCAATTTTATTTTATTTTATCAATATATTAGAAATCATTGTTTGTTGGGTGCAGAGTCGTGCATCAAAATATGATGGACATTTGGTATAGAAAACACCAATGGTTCCATCAAAACTGCAAAGTGACAAAATGAAAACACCAATTCAGGTAAGATTGTAATTATTTAATCTTAGGATCATCAATGTTTAAATTCTTATTTCCATGCATCTTACTTTGTCTCATTTATTTGTAGGGTCAAGACAATGCTAATGAGTTGACATAAACTTCCCAATTCGGGATGGAAGGAAAGAAATGCTTTCTCATTGCATTAAATTTAAGGGTCAAAGTTGCAAGGGTGAAAATACATAATACTGACCCAAACGCAATGGTACATTGTGTCCCTATTGGAAAAGGATATTATATTGTGAATTCCATAGAAATTTTAGATCCTCTATTTGAAAATATAGCTCTACCATGTCCCAGTAGCTCATTATGTAATCTAGCAGACGCTTTGTTGAGCTTCATTCCTTGGCATAAGGATGACATTGAACTATGTAACTAGTGCTTATACTGTGTGACTAATGATTTCAGTGATCTTGTATCAACTGATAATAGTTGATTTATTGAATATTTATACTTAGATCAAAACATAGTTTATAATTTTTTTGTAGTTTGGGATTAATATTTACATTTAATTAAAATTTTGGGCACAAGTTGCAATTACATGCAATGGGCACAATTTCTGATTTTTTAATACATCTGTATTATATAATCTTCGTTGCATGTGAAATGAGATGGCGTGTTGTGAATATGTGGAATGAGTAGTCTGTATATCATATTTTCATTAATTTTTTTTTTTGTAAATTTGTTTATCCTTCTACTTCCTTCTATTCCCCAAAACAGACATTTACAAAAAAAAACCACATTAATATAATTTATTTTCCACATTGTAGCAAGAATAAGAAAATGACCAAAATTAAATATTTAAAGGAATAAGCTTGCACCCATAAAGAAATTCATATACAATGATTAAAAATAATAGTAAGCTGATTTCTTAACTCAATTGAGGCCAAGACCTTTTATGTTTTACAAAACATCCATTCTACAAATCATTTTGAATTTGAAAATCAAAACTAAATTTAAATATAGAGTACTCAATTTGCACATTGAAGTCACCATGTTTTTTTTGTAAGGAACTATTCTATTGAAGAAAATTGGTAGTGTTACAAAAAAAAGTTACAGTTCAAAGACACATTCTTGTTCAAAGAGACAATAAGGTAGATAATTTCTAAAGAGATTGTCAGACCCTCCCTCCATGAGGGAAAATAGGTCCATACAAAGAAGGAGAGTATCCTTATACAAAAAAGACACAATAATTGTTGAAATAAAAAACCAACATATAAAGATTCTTACTTTGATAAGCCCACGGTCTTTCTGACAAAAAACAAAAAAATCCATTGACAAAAACCTGATTAAGGTTTATGGAATGGCTCCTAAATTATAGGGAATCCAAAGCCAATGGAAATTGGCTCGCTTGGGTCATCCTTGGCATCAGAAGTGTCGTCACTGGAGGAATCCGCATCTTCGTTGGTGGAGGAATCATCGTCTTTGCCACTACCTACAAGGGTTTGTTTAACCGGGAGAGGGGCAATCTTCCTTACCAATGTAGGACTGGGAGTGCAATTGCTAGAAGGGAGGGATTTTATTCAGCTTAGCGGGGGGGGTTTGGAGGAGGCTTGTAGTCCATAGGTACTATGGGGGAAATGGTGGAGGTGGAGGGTACAGAGTCTAAAACAAGGGGGGTTTGTGGGAATGGCAGGAGTAAGAGGTGGTGGTTCATGAGGTGCAGGTGCAAGAGGCTGAGAGTGGAAATAGAGAATGAACTGAATGAGGATGTTTTTATCACACAATAATTTCTTTGTCGCTCCTGAGTGCAACCAGCCGTGTTGAGGGCACCAGAAAATTCATCTTCCTAGCCACTAACCATGAGTTGCATAGCTTCAGGGATCTTGACATCGAAACCATCACCACTAGCCTAAGTACTGAGTTGAATTGGGAAGTCATACAAAGTGCCTCTCCCCATATGACCATGGTGAGGGATACCTCATTGTCTACAAGACATGGCTAGCTGACGAAGGGTGATAGTGAACTCAAATCCAGGGACTGATTTGCAGAGGGATGAGTGACCAAGAGAAAGCTGAGAATGGAGCTGTGAGAATGGAGAGAGTGCAAAGAGAGATTGGCAAAAATGACAAGGGATCCTAGGAATTAAATTATTGGCACATCGGCCTAGGAACCAAGGAGATGCATTATGTTCGTCCCGCAGCAACGTGACGTGAACGTCACTTCGAGCTTCTAGGAGATGTCTACTTCTGAGAGATGAGTTAATACTCGCATCCATTGAGTTGGTGATTGTGAGGTGACTTCATGCTAATGATCGGCTAGCCCCATCATCTACCTCCATATCCTTGATGGCACTACTATCACCTGCATCCAGGTATTGAAGTCACCTAGGCTTCACACATGGATATTAGCAGAGGGTGGTCCGAGCCCAAGTTTTATGATGTAACCCAGCTAGTACAGTCTTTAAACCAAATCAAATTCAAATTAATAATAGTTTGAGTGAATTTATTGGCTAACAGTACTGTGTATTTGATAGTTTTCAGGATAAATAAATAGGCAAATTAATAACATCAAGAAGAAACCCTGAAGAAGAATTTATGGACCTACCACAACTAAGGTTTACGAAAATTAGACCAATCCTAAGAGAAGATAAAAACTCGAACAAGTATGGAATTATTGGTAAAATATTCTTATCTAGACTTAGGGAAATTCCTGCAACATGTCATAGGAGAATGATAAATATATTATGAGACTGTGTATCTCTAGAGTGTTGTATGGTGCATCCAACCAGATCATTATCTTGACAAAAAAGTATTTTAGGAAGAAGATATCAATCTTCCAAAAGTTCCTCTCTGCCATATTTGCACTACTCCAGGAAAATTCCCGCTAAGGAAAGAGAATGTGCCAATGAGAGAGAAAGAAGCTTCAGAAATTTAAAGTGGTCTTGATGGATTCACCTTGTTGGACTCTACCCATTGTGCATCTCACTTTCCAAGTTTGAAGTAAAAATGAAATCACCTTGGTGACCTAGGGTTTGAAGGGAACTTGTTAACGATTAGACAACGAGTTTGAGAGACCAGTTGGAAATGCCCACAAGGGGGCATTCCTTTGATGATAAAATTCATCAAATGATATGGTCATGTTCATTGTTGAAATGGCTATTTATCCATGCTCTTGTTTTTTCTTATGGTGATCAGATAAGTAAAATATCAACCTCCAAAAATAGAAGAAAAATGTTATTTTGCATATTAAATACAAATCAACCTTAAGAGGATGCCTGCCACAAATGGTTTGTTGATTCAAATTCCTACAACACATGGGGATATTGTAGTTTGTTGTTTTGTCTACTCAACCATGGTATCAGTTTGTCCAAATAGACCCTAAAGAATAATTTATGGACATGCCACAACTGTGGTTTATAGAAATTAGACCAAGCCTAGGAGAAGATAAACAATTGTCCAAGTTTGGGAATTATTGGTAAAATATTCCTAACTTGTATTAGGGAAATGCATGCCACAACTCATAGGATGATGATAAAAATATCATGCGAGTGTGGATATCTATAGTGTTGTATGGTGCATCCAACTAGATCATTATCCTGGCCAAAAAGTCTTTCAGTAAGAATATATCAATCTTCCAAAAGGGCCTCTTAGCCATATTTGCATTGCTCCATAAAAATGTCCACCGAGGAGAGAGAAAGAAGCTCCAGAAGATTAAAGTGGTCTTGTTGGATTCACCTTGTTGGAATCTACCCATTAGGTATCTCACTTGCCAAATTTGAAGGAAAAATGAAATCACCTTGGTGACCTAGGGTTTGAAGAGAATTGGTTAAGTGTTAGAAAAAGAGTTTGAGAGACCGTTTGGAAATGCCTCCAAGGGGGTGTTCCTTTAATGATAATATTCATCAAATGATATGGTCATGTTCATCTGTCAAATGGATATCTAGCCATGATTTTTTTTTTCTTATGCTGATCAGATAAGGAAAATATCAATTTTCCAAAATAGAAGAAAAATGTTATTTTTCATACTAAAGACAAAGAAAAATTGGCCAAGTGTTGTAAAGGGGCTAACTGATGCCCGCATTAAGGTTTATCCCCACACTAAGGATGATTCTCGCATGGCATGGCATGTCATAGATGATTATGTGGCATGGATTTGAAATCATTGTTGCATTATGACATCGTTCTAGAGAAATACGACAAATTAGTGAAAATTAAGAAATTGACCAAGTAGCCTTAAGAGGATGCACGCCACAAATTGTGTGTTGAAGAAAATTTCCGCACCACATGGGGATATTGTAAGCTATTTTTTTTCTACTCAACCATGGTCTTAGTTGTCCAAAGAGAACCTGAAAAAAATTTATGGACCTTCCAAATATGTGGTTTACGGAAATTAAACCAAGCCTAGGAGAAGATTAAAAAGTGTCAACTATGGAATTATTAGTAAAATATGCATAACTGGCCTTAGGGAAATGTCCACCACAACACATAGGATTATAATCAAAATATTCTGAGAGTGTGGATCCCTAGAGTGTTGTATGGTGCATCCAACCATATCTAGAAGGCTATAATAAGAGGTTTTTTGGATAATTTGAAGATAGTATAGAAGCATCATCACAATAACCCACATGATAGGAAATGTATATTATCATTTCAAACTTACAAATTTCATATATAATGAAAAAATTATTTGAAAATATAAACTAATTATAATAGAACAATAATATACCAGACATAATTAAATGCAACAACACATAATTCATATGTATTAAATAGTAGAATTCACCATATAATTCATATGTATTAAATAGTAGAATTCACCATATAGATTACACCTAATAGTATATAATTTTATTAATGAAATGTAAAATGTTTACAACTCCAAAAGTGGTACACCAGTCCTCATCCCTAATCCATAAATTTAAAATTCTATCCAAGTTTCACCTGGTAACAACAAATGACTCCTATTAGTGAAACATGTATATACTTTTCCCATAGTTATCAACTAGCTTCCACTGATCAGTAGTTGGCAAATATAGACTGATCATCTCCTTTGCCATTACGCCGAGCTCCACGTTTTCAGCATAAGAAAACTCTGTAAAATTTGTACATATGGTTTTGAAGTCAAATAACATCTCGAAAAGTCTATTTCTAAGGACTTTTGGGGGGGCGAGGGGGTTTAGAAAGATCCCTCGTAAAGGTGGATTGCAGAGGTTTTGTTGACCTCCCCCCTAAATTTTTTTTAAGCTATTTAGGGGGAAGTCCTTAAAAATCCCCCTCAAAAGTAAAATTCTCAGTACTTTTGCGGGGTATTTGTAAGGACTGCCCCCAAATACCTTAATTTTTTTTGGGGGGGCAGAGGGGGTGTTGGTTGTGGAGCCTAATATTTCAGATCCAGAGATATTATTCAGTTGTGATTGTAACCCAGGAGTACTGTACACTCATTCCCCCTACCTTGGGGTTTGGGGCAGTGCCCTGAAAAAGGGGGTTTGGGGGCAGCGCCCTCGAGAAAAGGGGGGTTTGGGGGTAGAGCCCCCAAACATTTTTTTTGGGGATGTGTGTTGGCCAACAATATTGTGGACCCATGGTATTGGGTTAACCCTAGAATTTTCCCATTATATTTCCCCTATAAAAGAGAGCATTGTAAATCGACTGGGTATGGTATTGTATTGCATTGGAAGAGAGACTGTGAGAGCGTGAAGAGGAAGTGCAGCAGTTTTGCTGTAGGGTGTATCCCTTCATATTTCTGGACTGTAATAAAAGGACTAGAAAATTTCTTTGTGGACGTAGCCCATCGTTTGGGTGAACCACATTATATCTGTGTCTCTCTGTAATGTTTTAATTTGTTTTGCATCTTGTTTATTGATTTAACTGTATATCTGTTATTTCTCTGCGGTCCTATTTTCTAACAATTGGTATCAGAGCCAAAAGGTCTATTTGGTTGGTAAACTTGTAGGAAAGAAGGGTTCCTGGTTCGATTCGGAGCAATGACGGAAGACAGAAAGTTTAGGGTCAAGAAATTTAATGGCCAAAACTATCAGTTATGGAAGATGCAAATGGAGGACTATCTGTACCTGCCATTGGGCAAAAAAGAAAAATAGTCGGCGGCTATGAAGGATGAAGAATGGGAGGTTCTTGACAGAAAGGCACTAGGAAAAATATGACTGTGCCTGGCTTTTTCGGTGGCCTTCAATATTTCGAAAGCAAAAACAACAGAGGGTGTGATGAGCGCATTGAATAAGCTCTACGAAAAACCCTCGGCTTCTAACAAGGTATTTTTAATGAAGCATTTATTTAATATGAATATGTTGGAAGGTGGATCTGTTCTGACCATTTAAATGAGTTTAATACACTTACCAGTCAGTTAATTTCTGTAAAAGTGAACTTTGATGATGAGATTAGAACTCTTCTAATCTTGTGCTCATTGCTAGAAAGCTGGAATAGCTTGGTCATGGCTGTAAGTAACTCTATCCCTAGTTCAAACACTCTTAAGTTTGATGATGTTGTTGGTGTTATTCTTAGTGAGGAAATGCGATGAAAAAGCACAGGAGAGACATAAGGTAATGCATTGACCATGGAGAGCAGAGGGAGACAAAACGAGAGAGGAAGGAGCCTAGGAAATCACGACAAGTATAAAAAGGGAAGATCCAAGTCCAGATTTGGAAAAATAGAGTGCTGGAACTGTGGTAAGAAAGGACACCTAAATAAAGACTGTAGAGCACCAAAGAAGAAAGGTGAGAGGCAACAAGAGACTACCCAGGAAGCTAATGTAGCAGGTGATGTGTTACAAGTTGCTTTGATTCTTGCATTAGATAATACTAGTGATTACTGGGTAGTAGATTCATGGGCTTCATGTCATGCTACACCCCATAGGAAATTCTTTTATGATTATGTTCAAGGTGATTTTGGGCATGTGTTGTTGGGGGATGATGAACCATGTAAAATTGTTGGAAAGGGTAAGGTACGGATTAAGCTAAATAATGGAAATGACTGGTTGCTAAAGGATGTAAGGCACATTCCTGCTATGAAAACAAATCTGATCTCAATAGGGTAGTTGGGAGATGGCGGCTGTTTATCTACATTTGGAGAAACGTGGTGGAAGGTGACTAAAGAATCAATGGTAATTGCAAAAGGAGATAGGATAGGTACATTATATTTATGTCCTCATAATACTGATTATTCTATTTCTGTAGCTTCCACAAAAACAGGTGCAACGTTGTGGCATCATAGGCTTGGCCACATGAGTGAGAAGGGGATGCAGATTCTTCACCCAAGGAAACTGCTTCCATATCTGAAGTAGGTAAGTTTGGAATTTTGTGAGAATTGTGTTTATGGAAAACAGAAGAGAGTTAGATTTCTCAAGGTTGGGAAACAAAAGAAGAGTGAAAAGTTAGAGCTTGTCCATACAAATGTATGGGGACCAGCTCAAGTACAATCTCTTGGTGGCTCTCATTACTATGTTACTTTTATTGATGATGCAACTAGAAAAACTTGGGTTTATTGCATTAGACAAAAATCTGACGTGTTTGATACTTTTAAGAAGTGGAAAGCTTTGGCTGAGAATGATACAGGAAAAAGGTTGAAATGTCTCAGATCTGGTAATGGAGGTGAGTACTGCAGTAAGGAGTTTGATAGTTACTATTCACACAATGGGATTCACAGAGAGAAGACAGTCCCTGGAACACCCCAAGAAAATGGTGTGTCAGAAAGGATGAACAGAACGATCATGGAGCGTGCAAGGTGTATGAGATTGCATGCAGGGTTGCCCTTATAGTTTTGGGCTAATGATGTAAACACTGTTATTTATTTAATAAATAGAGGGGATTCAAGCGCTTTGGATGGTGGCATTCCAGAGGAGGCATGGATAGGTAAACAGGTAAAATACTCATTTCTGATAATTTTTGGTTGTGAAGCATTTGTCCATATCGATAAAGATGATAGAACAAAGCTTGAGGCTAAATCCAAGAAATGTACCTTTATTGGATACAGGGTTGATGATTTTGGTTATCGCTTCTGGGATCTTAAAAATCACAAAATCATTAGGAGTAGAGATGTAGTATTCAATGAAAAGGTCATGTACAAAGATCAGTTGCAGGGAAAGAAAGAAGAAAAGGAAAACACAAAGTACACAGTGCTTGATGAAATTAAAAAAAATAAGTTCCAAAAGCACCAGAAAATCAAGAGCAGTAGCAGGTACCTGAAACTCCTGCAACTATAAGAAATTCTACCAAGTTAAGTAGACCCCCTGAACAATTCTCTACTTCAATGTATTATTTATTGATGACTGATTCTGGTGAACCAGAATGTTTTGAAGAAGCAATGCAGGTAGAAACTAGAAAGAAGTGGGAGCAAGGCATGGATGGGGAGATGGACTCATTGGTAAGAAACCAGACTTGGGATCTGGTTATGTTTCCTTTAGAAAAAAGGTTATTGAATAATAAAAGGGTTTACAGGTTGAAGGAAGAAGATGGAGGAAAGAAGCGATACAAGGCTAGACTTGTTGTAAAGGTGTTTGCACAAAAGAAAGGTATAGACTTTGATGAAATATTTTCTTCTATTGTTAAAATGACTTCAATTAGAACTATTTTAAGTCTCGTGGTGGTAGAATATTTGCATATTGAACAATTAGATGTAAAAATGGCCTTTCTCCATGGGGATTTGTAGGAAGTAATTTATATGCAGCAGCCACAAGGGTATGAGGTCAAAGGGAAGGAGAATTTAGTTTATAGGTTGAAGAAGAGCTTGTATGGCTTGAAGCAAGCGACAAGGCAGTGGTACTTAAAATTTGATAAGTTTATGATAGAACAAGGTTATGGTTGATGTCATTCTGACCACTGTGTTTATTTCAAGAGGCTAGATAATGTAAGATATATTATCTTGTTATTGTATGTGGATGACATGCTTGTTGCAGGGTATAACATGCAGGATATAAATGTGCACAAAAGAAAACTAGCTAAATCATTTGCGATGAAGGATTTGGGTGCTGCAAAGCAAATCCTTTGTATGAGAATAAAAAGAGACAGGAAAATTTGAAAATTGACATTGTATCAAGGTGAGTACATAGAAAAGGTGTTGCAGAGGTTTAGAATGTAGAATGAAAAACCAGTCATCACACCTTTGGCAAGCCATATCAAACTAAGCAAGCATATGTGTCCAGAGACATAGGAAGAGATAGATTACATGTCCAAGATTCCTTATTCATCAGTAGTTGGGAGCTTGATGTATTCCATGGTGTGCACAAGACCAGATATTGCACATGCAGTGAGAGTTGTGAGCAGGTATATGAATAATACAAGTAAAGAGCATTGGAAAGTAGTATAGCGTATTCTCAGGTATTTGAGAGGTACCACTTCTCATGCATTATGTTTTGGAGGTTCAGACACTGTTCTATAGGGATATGTTGATGCAGATATGGCTAGTGATATAGATAGTAGGAGGAGCACCATAGGGTTTGTGTTCACTGTAGGTGGAACAACAGTAAGTTGGATTTCAAAACTGCAATAGGTTGTTGCACTTTCAACAATGGAAGTAGAGTATGTTGCTGCTACAGAGGCTAGTAAGGAGATGATTTGGTTGCAGAGGTTCATGGAAGAATTGGGTAAGAAACAGGAGAATAGTAGGCTGTACAGTGACAGCTAGAGTGCCATTCATGTTGCAAATAACTCATCCTTTCATTTGAGGACTAAACATATACAAATCAAGTACCACTTCATAAGATCTGTTCTAGATGAAGAACTGTTAAAAATGGAAAAGATTCACACTAGCCAGAATCCTGCAGACATGTTGACAAAGGGAGTAACAAGAGAGAAACTGAGTTCCTACTCAGTTTCTGTTGTCCTTAAAACATGAAGGAGAAAAGAAGAAATTTTCCAAGTACAAGGTCTAGAACATAGTCCAGCAGGTGCAGTAGTGGTGGAGTTACTGTGATTAGTCTCCAAGTGGGAGATTGTTGGTTATGGAGCCTAATATTCCAGATCTAGAGATATTATTCATTTGTGATTGTAACCCAGGAGTACTGTACACTCGTTCCCCCTGCCTTGGGGTTCTGGGCAGTGCCTCGAAAAAAGGGGTTCGAGGGCGGAGCCCCCTAATTTTTTTTTTTTGGGATGTGTGTTGGCCAATAGTATTGTGGACCCATGGTATTGGGTTAGCCCTAGAATTTTCCCATTGTATTTCCCCTATAAAAGAGAGCATTGTAAATCGACTGGGTATGGTATTGTATTGTATTGGAGGAGAGACTGTGAGAGCATGAAGAGGAAGTGCAACGGTTTTGCTGCAAGGTGTATCCCTTCATCTTTTTGGACTGTAATAAAAGGACTGAAAAATTTCTTTGTGGATGTAGCCCATTGTTTGGGTGAACCGCGTTATATTTGTATCTCTCTATAATGTTTTAATGTGTTTTGCATCTTGTTTATTGATTTAACTGTATATCTATTATTTCTCTGTGGTCCTGTTTTCTAACAGGGGGTTATAAAAACCATTGCAAGACATCTTTAGGGGGTCTTTCTAAACCC
>LPNX011173074.1:0-20470 GCA_001517045.1 Pseudotsuga menziesii | reverse complement strand
TTGCATCTTCCATAACTGATAGTTTTGGCCATTAAATTTCTCGACCCTAAACTTTCCTTCTTCCACCATTGCTCCCACTCGAACCAGGAACCCTTCTTTCCTACGAGTTTACCAACCAAATAGACATTTTGGCTCTGATACCAATTGTTAGAAAATAGGACCGCAGATCAATAACAGATATACAGTTAAATCAATAAACAAGATGCAAAACACTTTAAAACATTATAGAGAGACACATATATAACGTGGTTCACCCAAACGATGAGCGACGTCCATAAAGAAATTTGCCAGTCCTTTTATTACAGCCCAAAAAGATGAAGGGATACACCTTACAGCAAAACCATTGCACTTCCTATTCACACTCTCACAGTCTCTCTTTCAGTACAATACAATACCATATCCAGTCGATTTACAATGCTCTCTTTTATAGGGGAAATACCATGGGAAAAATTCTAGGGTTAACCCAATACCATGGGTCCGCAATAATTTTGGCCAACACACATCCCATGGTATTTAACCGAACCCCAAGGCAGGGGGAATGAGTGTATAGTACTCCTAGGTTACAATCACAACTTAATAATATCTCTGGATCTGGAAGATTAGGCTCCACAACCAACACTTCCCCCCAAAAAAAGTCCTGAGAATTAGACTTTTGAGGGCGGTTTTTAAGGACCACCCCCAAATACCTTCAAAAACTTTTTTGGGGGGGGCAGGGGGTTAACAAAACCACCAAAAGACAACTTTAGGGGGCGTCTTTCTCAAACTTCCCCCAAAAGTCTTCAGAATTAGACTTTTATTGGGGGGTGGGGTTTTCTCAACTGCCTCAAAAGCATTGAGAATTGGAAAAAAAAAATTGGAGTGGGGGTTAAGAAACCACCAAAAAAAAGATTGAGAGTTGGATTTTTGGGGCCGGGGGGTTGCTAAAAAACCGCCCCCAAAAGTCCTAATAATTGCACTTTTGGGGGGGTGTTTAAAAATTTCCCCTAAAATTTCAATTTTCAGGACTTTTGATGGGGGTTTTTAAGAGCTGCCCCCAAAGACCTAAAAAAAATGATGCAAGGAAAAATCGTCACCAAAAGGGTATGGGTCTTATGGTAAAGGGATTGATACTTAGTTGTATTAGTTTCTTATTTTGTAGGTTTTAAATGTGATAGTAGATTGTGTGGATTTTCCATGAAATTTCATATAATTTTATTGTGGCCAAGCTTAGGTTGTAAATGTGCATTGTCGTCAATACAATTTAATAGTGTATATGAAATTGGATCATGGTCAAGAACAATTTAAATGTACATTATTGTGAATTGCTCTCAGATTTATAATTTATATCTCTATGTAATTGTAAAAGCTATCAAAAATTGGGAACATTATGCATAGAAACATTATTGGCCACACATGTATGATCACACATAAGACTAAACTATGAATATGCCAAGATCCAATATTAAATATATATTATATCTTGGAAGTTATAATACAAAAATAGACGACCCTTAGATGGCTTATCAATGTACATGTATCAAAAACATGAATGATGTAGATGCAAACAAAAGTACATATATCTTAGACCACAAATAAAAAATCTAATTCCCTCTTGTAAAAAAAGGTAAAGATCTATCTAGACTAACACATCAAAACTCTAACTTCCTCTTGTTTTTTCCTAAGTGTGGTGCTTGTTACCTTTATCCATGACCACTATGCATTTCTGGAGACAATAAGTCAAAGATTGTATTTCTTGATTAGGTAACTAAAATAATACTGAAGAACTAATAAAGTTTGAAATTTTAAAATACGACTCAATTACATAAAACAAATACTCACTGAATCCATCTAGGGTATAAATGTATGTGGTTTCCTCCTCCTTACTGAGAGCCTCTCTGCAATGGTGTTATGCGAATAAAATAAACAATGTCAATTATCTCAACAATTATCAACATGTATGCATGAGAAAGTACTAACCAATTCGATAATTAATGAACATATCAGTAAAAAAATATGTTGTGGCGCAAGAGACTAGGTTTCTTCATTATCAAGTGGAGTCATGGTTTGAACATCAACCTCATTCGTGTGCACTAATTGACCATAGTGAGGCTACATTCACTAAATGCTAAAATAGTTAGACATCATGCATGTGCATACACAGTACACATGAATTGTACATGTACACATATACAAGTAGATACCTCTTTGTGACTTATCCCCATTATAGATGCAACATTGACTACGGCATCGACAACCCCACTAAAGTCCAACATGGAGGAATCTCCATCTCAATGTTGTAAACATGGAAAAAAATTAAGAAAAATGAGTTGTGGAGTGAATTGAAAGCTAACCAACAACTGTCATCGAAGGCTATGTGTAAATTATCGTCGTATCAATAGGTTCATGATCATGGACAACCTCTCTTTTTATGTAAGAGGTCTTGTTGTGTAGAAAAAACCCTTCTCTACGTTTGGACTACAGAGAGAGCCAAACCAAAGTTGTGGTGCAGGGATTTCCATTGATTCTTGTAGTCATAGTTAGACATGGACATGAATGGATGAAATAATATGTATTGAAAAACTAACATGTTGTAATATACTTACCTTTTCCTAGGACATATCTCTTGCATGGGAGGGATTGATACTAGCAATTTCTTTCCCCTCTATAAAGCCAGATAACACCTGCAAGTTTAAAAATTGTAAATATCAGCAATCTATAATAGAGTAAAGTAAGAAACAAATTATTTGAATAAGATTAAGTAATTAACCATGTATTTACGATCCTGAGGTAATCATAGAATCCACCTAGGGGGAACTCACTAATATCAATGTCTCTTGCATCTTGTTCAGAATGAGGTTCCTATAACTTCAAAAATTTTAAAACTTAGACCATTTATCAAATTAATGAACTAACATGTATTGACAAAATGACATGCATTAACAAAATGACATGTTGAAATATGACCCTAGTCTTGGTTGTTATCTCTTTGGATATGACAACACCAAGTAAACTACCATCCCCTGTAGAGGCATCAAGCTCCTGCAATATTAAAAATTATATATATTAAGAATATTTTAATATGTGTAGAATATGGAAAAAATAAATTGAACAACATTAGATTTTTTACAATATCCTTACCTGACTAATAGTCATCGTAGAGGTACTAAGTGTTGGTCCACAGCCATAGCATACTTGAACACACACCATGCACGTGTGGCTCAATTTGGGGATCATGTGATGTTAGTATATCCCCACCAATAGATAGTACTCTACCATAGAAAGTTGATGGCTATACCCCACAAGTGGAAGAGGGCCCTACTTGGTCAATAGTTGTGGTGTGGTGGGAAATCCTCTGAGCTAGAATAAAAAACACCTGCTCTGATTGTGGAATCATATCATGTGCAGGAGGCATATCTATCCTTGGTATATCGGTATGAAGTGGAGGTATATGTTAATTGACATCTCTATGCATAGTATTGGGATGGTTTTGGGGCATTCCCCTATCATTGCCTTGGAATCCCAACATGTCAAAATAGTTGACATGTTTTCCCATCACAAACTTTGCATAAAGTTTCCATAGCAAGTACAACGATACTTACCTATTGTTGTGTGGGGGGATTTCAAAAATCATGTACCATATGTCCATCTAGTGATCTCTGATTGGTTGGAAAATGCACCACTCAACTGAAATATGTGGTCTGCTGGTATCTGGAATGCTATTTTCCTTAGGAACTCTAAACTATGAATATATTTGCGCTTTGGTTGTTTTCAACTTCTTAATGTCATTGTAGATCAATCCATTGGCATATTTTTGTCGTTTTATCTCTATGTATGATGCTACTCTATACAATGGAGTCTAATGATGCTTACAAGGAGCGAAGAAGTTCATTTCCACCCCTCCAAGCTACACCAATAGCTCTCAAATGACCAATCACTCTCAAAATCTCTACATTACGATCCATAGCAGCCACTACAATCATAAATGCAATAGAAATATCATTAGAAAAATACACATGGTATAATGACATCTCTAAGAAATGAAAAATGTAAAACTAATGTACGACAAATAAAAACATGAACTATTTATAATTTAAAATTTAAAATTGAATAAATTTTACATTGAAGAATAAACATTTAAAAATTTCCATCTTAAATTTATGTTGAACATGTGTATTACTTTCAATTTCCAAATGCATACATTAAATATCCTATGTGTATATGTTGATTAGGAAGCTTCTTTACCCTTTTTTAAGGCTTGGATTATGAAGTTTCATTGAAACAATGGCGTGTTGACTAACGCCCTTGGAAGTTCAACACTGAGATTCTAGGTAGAAGCAAGGGCTAGAACCTATAGGAGGGGGGGAAAGGTTCTATTGATGAATAAAATCCCATTATATGCAAGGATTTATATATATGTAATTATTTATTGTAGCGTGAAGTTTTTTGGGTATCATTTTTTATATGTAATTTGGGGCATGTATGGATTCTATTGTTATTTTAGTTGTATACATTCTTTCTATGTACCTTTGAGATACTTTGCATATTTGTGTATAGTGGTTTGGGAACTATAATTCAACCGAATTAATTGTTTTCAAACTTTTTGGGTTGCAAGGTTTCCACTACATTCTATCATGGATGCTAGTATGTGATTGGCATGTAATAAAACACCTCAACTTCCCTATGTATCTTAATGTTGGTAGAGCCTATTGTTGAACTATGTTGTCTTGAATTTAACCAAAATGTACCCTTCACTCAAGTGAAAACATTTATTAATCATGGGAATCTTTTATACCTTATTTTAACTCTTGGATAAGGAAGTTTCATCAAAACTATAAGGTGTTTATTAATGTCCTTGCAGGACCATCTTGGATATTCTGGGTAGAGGCAAGGTATAGAGCCTAATCAAGGGGTAAATAGTGCTATTGATGAATAAATTCTCAATATTATCAAGGATTTCAATATGTTATTATTTTTTGTGGCACAAATGTTTTTGGACTCTATAGGCCATTTAGTGTCTTTGTTTATTTATTTTGGGGAAGATATGAATTCTACTTCAATTTTTTTATGCAACCTTTCTATCTACTTGAGAAATTTTACATATTTGTGAATATTGGTATGTGTTGTCGCCTTTCACACACCTGGAGTTAAGCACAACACAAATATCCAAGATTCTAGGTGTGCCCTTTGGGGGAAATCCCGAGTCAAGAACTGTCACTTGATCTTGACTCCTCTGTTTAATAAAAACTCCTAATGAAGCCAAGGGGGGTGGTCCATAAGAAAGAGTTGTATAATGATATTTAATTTTTAATCGTTATTGATGAAAGTAGGTTGTTTAGGAGTTTTCTGAAGTAAATTCTGATACAAGATTGTTTGCAAATTTAAGTAAATATTCAACAGCATAACGTCAACACATCAAGCAAGAATAAAATAATTGCAGGTCATATCAGTGCAAATGGAGTCAAAGTGAAATAATGTTTTTGAAGTAAAATATTTTGCAAATGTGTCTTGGTCAGTTTTAATTATTAAAAGATGAGATGAATTATGGAAAGGGAATTATTGATATACTAAAAGTAGTACGAATGTGTCTGGAAGATGACTAAATTGGTTCCTCACTCAAAAATATGGGCTGAATTGGAGTCTCTGAGAAGGTGTCAAACACTACACCAACAAGGATGTTACTATATCTCAATGTCACTACTCAGTTGTTCCCGCTTCCTTTGAGATATTTTCCCATGATTATCAACTATCGTACGTCATATTTTCATAATGTTTCTAAGGGGATTTGATTTTATTAATGTGAATAAATTAGAAAGTGTTGAAAACCTCTTTTGATTTCCCAACGACTACGAACAACCTGCAGAAGGAAAGGTCATACATGAGTTGACGAAAAAATGTTTTTTCCAATTTGATACAGAAAAAAGTTTGAAACTAAAAAGATTAATGACAAATTAGAACCACAACTGTGTTAATTTTGTATCATCCAACAATAATCAACAAAGCCTTTAGTTGGTGGTGAGAGCATACTTCGTGGCAATGAGTTGTGTAAGAAAGTAAAACTTAATATGAGATGAAATACAATAAAAACAACTAATATATATAGCCTTTCAAGAAGGATGATTGTGTTCAAGTGTTGATTAGTAAAATGCAAACCATGAAAGAGTCTGTGAATCCCCCCAATGGGGATGGAGTGTGGGAGTTGTGTAGCCCACTTGCTTTCTTTAATGATGGACTTTACAAAATTTTGAAATCAGAAAATAAAAAACCTTTTGACCTGTTTGGGTGTGTTCTAATATCTTAAATACACCTAATATTTAATTATCGACTGGGGTTGGTAGGCTTAGAGTTGCTACAAAATATATGCGAAGGTAGAGGGATCCCTAGGGCGCTATAGAAATACTTTAATAAACAAAAGACTGAAAAATCTTTCAATATGAAAAACCGAGTCAAAATCCTAAAAATTTAATTATTAATGTGATTAAAGAAAAACATCATACTAGGATAATACCAGACTACTCATTAATTAACTCTTCTTCTTCTTAGTCTAAGAATGGGAAAAATTTCATAAACAATTTCAGAAACTGAGAAAGGTCTAATTTATGAGTAAGTAGAAAAATAAATAAAGAAGCAAGTAGAAAACTTAATAAAGAAAACTTAATTAAGAAGACTTCTCTAATTCTTTAGCCTATAAGTGTTTTTTAGTAAACATACAATTAAAGGAATAAATCCTATACTAGTATCAATCTACAAAGTATTGGTGTATTTTATAACCCTAAATTCAATATAAACAATGGTGAATTAAACTAAACCAGAGATACAATTATCAAATATTACAGCGATTATAAATGAGGAAATCAAAGACAAAAGAAGCAAATCAAAAACATGCTTTGATTGAAAAGAAATACAAAAAGGGATTTTAATAAGTACTTTTAAAATAATCTAAACTAAGGTCCTAGAGGCTGTTGTAACTATTACCTAATTACCAAAACATAGCAGAATTCAAAAAAACAAAGAAATAAAATTGAAAACAGGTTAAAAAATAAACTAAGAACACTAAAGGTCGGATGAAAGGTTGGATGATAGTCTGGAAGGAAGGTCCGAATGAAAGCCCAAACACACAGTCCGAATGAGAGGTTGTATACAGAAAATAATAAAAATAGACCTAAATGATTTAATTATTAGTTGATTTTGTGCATATGAAGACAATATGCATAAAGGACATAATTTAAACCGAATTAATCATTAAAATAAGCAAAAGGGATTACTAATATATGGGTATGAAGAGATTGTTTCTATTATAAAATAAAACAAACTGAAACATTGTTGAATTAATATATATTTAAGAAAAAGTTAACGAAACTTATTCTCACTACAAATTAGACCTAAGACTAACTAAATTTTATCTATCTATAAATATAACATTAAGCAATTAACTGAAAGGAAAAGTGAAAAGAAAAATTGAAAACAAACTACACGTGACCGACCACTCTAATTCTATAGGCAAAGACTGCATTAAGAGCATAATGTAAATTACATTAACTACAACAAACATATATCACAGAAAGTAAATAAATGGACAATTACATTAACATAATCACATGAACAAATTAAAACAAAACTACCTATCTGTGAAAGAGAGGATAACAAAAACACATACGGCCATGGAAGCCACTGGTTGTTGAGGGGCCCTCTCAGCAATCAGGGTATTCCTTTCTAACGCCTACGTAAATGAAACCATGAACAACAAAATGTACAGACTCTTTATTCAGAATATGGAATGACATTACAGTTTGCTGAAGAACAACAAATCACAACATGAACTAATAAAAGTTTATGCTCTCTATCTCTCACGCAAAGGTTGGTTTATATATTTTTTTACAGAGATAAGCAAGTCGACCCTTTAGTGTTCAACTGCTTTCTAAAATTAGTCAATCAAAATGGAATATACTAAATATCAGACAAACGCATAGGCATATCCCTTCTTTGGTGTAAGTCTGGTTTTCTTCAATGTGAACATGGCATGCAGGCTCCCTCTCTAGTGTGGTTGATGGCGATGTGTTGGGAAGTGAAGAATACATAGTATCGAGTCTCTAGAAAAAGATTTCCTTCTTCAATGTGAACAAATCTCCTCAACGTGTGTGATGTGGCATGCAGCCCCTTCCTTAGCACAACTGCCGGTGTGGTGTTGAACAAATGAGAGCACAAGGTGAGCAGGTCGTTCCATTCTTGAAAGTGCATAGACTGGTAATAATTCAGAGGTTAAGCAAAGGATTCCACTTCTGATCCTTCTAGACTGGAGTCATTCTTCCCTTTGAACACATGGGTGATAAGCAAAATGATGGCGATCTTAGGCTAAGAGCTTCTTCAATCATCAAACACATGGAAAGCAGGCCATTTGTAGAACTGTTTCAACATTAAATGCCTGAAATCGGTTATGGACAGCACGCATCTTGATTAACGAGCTGGGCATAAACCTAGAAGGTGAGCTGGACGACGACTAACTAGATTGGGATGAATGGTAAGATGAATGGTGGTTGCACAAATCAGGCTGCATGGTAAGCTGAATGCGTACTTGTTATTAATTTGCCCAATCATACTACATAACCTGCAAACAAATACACATATTAATTAGTATATCAAATATGCTTTAAATAATATAGATTTGAGTTAATAAAATCATAAAAATGATATTAATAACCAAAGTTGGATAAACATTAAATTTGTTCTTACCTTGTGCTGAATAACAATCTGCATGACATAAAATACATGAAAGATAATAAAATATGCATTTAAATGTGTTATTTTAATGCCAAAAATGATAACAAAATGAGGCTCAACATGACCCTTAAAACTGGATCAAAAGGCTTACACACTCTTTGGAATAAAAGAGGAAACAAGAATAGGGGAGAAGGATTTTTAGTGCTCTGGATGATGAAAAGTTTGATTTTAGGCAGCGTTTCCTTCTCCTTTTTATAAAACCTGCTAAAAACCAGTGAGCAATTTATTTTATAATCCCATGAATTGATCAAATAAAAGTACGAGAACTTATACTACTCAAATACTTAAAAAATTGTGAATTTTGTTATGAAAACAAGCACTTTAAGTGCGAATCTAGATCTAGTTTGAGATGATAATTTAAAGAATTTATAGATATGATATATATATGATTAGCAAAATCAAATTTTAATATCATAATTTTCAGATCTAAAATTTTTCAAACATAAACAACCGGTAACTGAGAAAGATTTGAATTTTAGAGAGAGAAGAGGGAGGTCCTCAAGCCCTGATCTTGAAAAGTGTGGGGAAAAACACATTAGATTTCAGCTAAAATAATGTAACGGAAAAAAGGTGGATTCAACTTTGCTCCAAAATCCTTTCACCTAAAGCAACCTATCACAACTAGAAAATCCTTCAAACAAGCATGGTTAATCTATTACATTTCATCATAAAATACAAGGAGAATATTACTACAACCCAATACAATATATTAATCCTAAAATATTATACAAATAAAACATAAATGAAAAAATTGACAACAACAAATTCTCTTCCAAAAGAAGTTATATCAATACTAACAAACTTGACAAAAAGGAAAGCCTAATTTAGTTGAATATCACCTCAATAATTATCCAATTGCATAACCATGAGAGAATTCCACAATGAGACTCCAAATCCTTCAATATTATTAATCAAAATGAAATAACAACAATACAATGAGAATATTTTCAATACATCCTCCTGATTAAGGATAAACCCCATGCTTTTATAGAAAAAAAAGAAGCTGAAACCCCAAGGGGCGCATTTTCCAAGTGTGAGGTAGCTTTTGGGGTTAAGATAATGGTGGGGGGAGGTTTAATGAATTCATGGGAGGGAATGATTCCACCTATATTTAGGTATCCCACTTGGTTTGGGAATCATTTACCTCCTATAACCACTTCATCCAAGTGGTGAAACCACCCTCCATGAGAGAATTTGCCCCCTTTTGTCGAAGTGAGTTGGAGCCCCTCCTTTTATGGTTAAATGTGCCCCTCTATGCTCATAAATGTCTTAGATAATATCCTCAACAATTTTTACACCTCATAGAAAAGTCCTAGACAAGCTTCCTTTGAGTTAGGAATTGGATTTTCTCCAATTTTCCCATTTATTTGACCCTCTAAGTCATTTTGGAGAGAAAATCAAAATTAATAATTGAAAATTACTAATTTAACTCTGAAAAGTGATTTTATGGGCTTAGTGGGGTCTACGGGTACAAAAACAAGCATCCCCATGACCAAATTGGTTACCTAGGCCTAATTTTATGACCTTCTGAACTTTTGCAATTAAAATACATCTTATCAATGATTTTATTGAAAATATAAAAATTAAAAAATCCTATGAAATACTTAGTGAATTCCCATGAAAGTTTAGGATTGCGAATAGCATGGTATAATACATACACCCTAGGCTTTAATAATCTTTTAAGACAAAATCACCAATTTCACCATTGGAGGATTTTGAGTGAAAAACTCAAAAATTATATGTCGCTTAAAAATGTGTTACATAATCGACAAGGGAAAAAACACTTGAGGATAATGACCTTGATGAACAATTCCTAAGGAATCCAAGCCTTCTACAAAAATAAATCATCATGCTGTGTCATTGATTACAATTCCCTCGAGGGGTTGTGAACATGTGAAACAAGGGACCACAAATGGCTCTATTGAAACCACAGAACTTCTTGAGAACTGAGTAAACACAATGAATTTTTTCGATCCTTGGTGGTTCACTTGAAAAATCCCCTAAGTGCAACTTAGTGGATAACATCTGGCTCTAACTATGGGATGTGTGCTCAATCTGGTCTTCACACAAGGAGAGGATACAAAAAGGCCAACATCTTTGGTTTATATATTTTGTAAAAACATTTCAGCTTGACAAGAAAACCCTAGTAGCATACACTTTATGAAAAGATCCAATGAACTATAAGTCACTTTATTAAAAGGAACCAAAACTAATTAATGAAAGAGATTTTTATTCCTAAGTACATAAAAGAAATTAATAAAGTAAATGCGCACTTTAAGGAGATTATTTTCTTACTCTAAGCATGGAATAGAAAGGGTTGGGTGTAATCAGAAATCCAATTTAACCACCTAAGAATTTTATCAAATTTAAAGGTTTTTTCCTTGTCTTTGGTTACCAAGAAAAGTAAGGAAACATTATTCAAAAAATGAAAACATGCATGAAACTTCAATATGGGAAGGTTAGACAGGATATTATAATCATGGAGAAGGTCATCAAACTAATTCCTAAACTGACAATTCCTCTTGCAGGATTCTTGTATCTAAGATTAGATAGGACTTATGTAAACATTTGTATGATGAGGAAGATCATCATACTCATCAAAAGGGATTATCTACTGATAAATCTGTGTGTAAACCGAAAACTACTCCAAATCATAAGGAACATATGTATGTGAAGATGATGGATGAAAACAATATTCAATTAGTTTCACTGAATCTGACTCTTCACTATATTGCTTCTCCAAATACTCATTAAAGATACTCAAGTACAGTTCTGACTAATCATATGAAAATTTGATTTCTCTTCTTTACAATTTTCATAAGTCTCATACTAGACCCTCTCCTTGCTAGAAATATCATAGATGGGATTTTCAAAAAGTCTCATAGGTTGGATTTTTCAATAATATTCCAATAGTCATCCTCCCCATATATGTAAGATGTGATAGATTCCTCATCACTGGTATCAAGTTGTTGTATTCATTTATTCTATTTGTCTTCATTATTGACACTGATATATGGCTCATACTATTCATATGGATTAGCTGCATCCTCCTCTTCCATATAAAAATTTCCCAAGGCCATAAGATTCACTCTCTCTCCTTATAAAACCTCACAAATAGGATCTTCTGTAAAACCATTAAGAGACTCAAAACTTCCCTCGTTATATATGTCATAGACAAGACCATCAACAAAACCATCAAAATTTTTGGGGTCATTATTTTCCTCTTCAGACATGCCATAGATTGGATTTTCAATGAATGTATAGAAATCCTCATTAACATATTTCTCTAGCATGAGGGAGTCTTCATCACTTGTATCATAAAAAATGATATACTTGTCCTCATATTCATACTCATGCTCTTCAGAAAAAGGGTCACAAGGGAGTAAACCTTCCAGACCATCATCATTATATAGAGAATAAGTAGGAGTGCCATCATGCATATTACAACTTTCATCTTAAGTTTCATTATAATATTATGTAATGGTTTCATCCTGATATTGACCTAGAGTACAAATGTGATTTTCATCACTGAAATAATCATGGGAGGGACCCCAATCTTCAATAGTCTCCATTTATGTGACATAAGGAGGGTCTTCAATAATTTTTTCAATAGAGGAATCGTCATGTACAAACTCAATGGAATCATCTTGGATTTATTCTTCATTGTGATCTCTTGGAGGTATTACTCAGTAGCTATCATTTCCTATCCTGATTAGACGAGGTAATTTAGGGTCTTCCTCATGATACTCTATCTAGGGCAAGGAAGCAAAAAGGAACCCTTCCAGGAACTTGTCTAAATCTTCCATGTCAGTCTCTTCTGTATTCAATTTCCTCAAGAATATTCTAAGGAAGCTTGAAAGGGAAGTAATACCTTTATTTGGAAGACCATTGATATGCCATTCATAAGCATTTCCTAGTATAGTACTCACAAACATTTCCATCATATTATCTTCATACAAAACATTGAAGTCAACCCAAATTTTAAGGAAAAACATGACATGTTGGACCTCTGCATGCACATTTCCCAAAAATATATGTAGATGATCAGATATATCTTAACCATTATGATAATTAGGGAATCCTGGGATGTTTGAGAAGTTAATGGAAGGATATTCACTAGAAATCCAAGCTCTTTCCTCATCCTTATTGTTTACTCAATATCAAGCATTTGATATAACCATGGAGTTTTCAAAATAATGAGCTTTTAAAATTTTATCGTTTGCATGGGCTCATCTACACACAATCAATATCAACAATGTTTGTGAGAAACAAGGGTTTTATCCCTTCAATGGAATCACCATGTGAAAAGAAAAATATGCGTCATAAATATTTCACAAACATTTCTATTTTTTTAATTTTCTTTGCAAAAAGGAAAAAAAGTTAGTGGAGTCGCTATACAAAGAATCAAATATATACTCTAATCATTCATTAAGAAAAGCAAAAACAAAACAAAAAAAAGGAAAGAAGAAATTCGTAACCTAGGAATAAAACTATTTATCCTCGGCAACGATGCCAAAAAGTGTTGCTCCCACTAGTGGAAAATGAGAAATTGATGACTAAAATCATGCTATAAATGACTATTTTTGAGTCGGTGACTAATAGTAGCAAATTTCCACTATCTTATAGTTAGTCGTATTTGACTAGTCATTAATAGATTGACTTAGTAGTCATTGATTTAGTCATTGATAGACAATGCTTTAGTCATTGATAGTCATTGATTTAGTCATTGATATCCAATGATTTAGTCATTGATTTAGTCATTGTTTTAGTCATTGATAGTAAATGATTTAGTCATTGATTTAGTCATGGATTTAGTCATTGATTTAGTCACTGAGTTAGTCATTGATTTAGTCGCTGATTTAGTCACTGATTGCAACCATTAATGACCAAATATACGACTAAATAAACTACTAGATGTTAACATATTAATGACTAAGCTAAATACAACTAAGATACAGGAAATTAGCTACTAATAGTCGTATATATGTGAATTTAGTTGTTTTTGTAGTCACAAATTTATAATAGGGCATGGAGGAATCGAACCACCAACCTCCTGCCTAATTATAGGAAGGTGCTCTACCATTGAGCTAGCACCCTTTAAGAAGTTGTTATTGCTTGACAATGATGATATTCAAACAAATTTATGATAGATATCAATCTACAAACTACATAATTATTGATTTGAGGGACAGAGATTGGAAAGCTATCTTTAGAAAGTCCAACACAAACAATACCAGATGACACTGAAGCTGCATCTGTTCTTTCACTTCTTGCTATTTCAATATGCCCACTTCCTATCTTAGATGAACCCTTTTGTGTGTCAGAGGACAAATTCTTCAATACACTTTTAAAACCTTCATGACTCCTACATTTCATGGTAGGATCAACTAAACTGGCATTCTTTCCATGGAAAGCTTCCCCAATGGTATTTACACATGAATTTAATTTTATATATGTTCCACTCATTGCATTAGGTTTGGCATCAATATGTTTTTTAGATATAAACATTGATGACTGCCCACCCTTATTGACCAACAGCTTGCCATGATCAAAATTCAACCCTGCTACTGTATCTTCCACCACGAAGGCAGGGAGATTTAATGTTGGAGACACTGAAAGTGAATGGGATGAACTTGTTTTAGGATTAGAGGAGCCCTAAATAGCTGGGATCCTCATACTAAATTATTTTTCCTGTGCAGCATGAGATCCCCTGCAACAACCATTAATGTCTAAATATTACTAATTTGAAACAATATCTCTGTCATATAACATGAAAAATAGTAGAAACTTAGATAGCTTATGTAAATAATCAAGCATCTATCAAAATAAAAAAACCATTCATAAATCTAAAATCCATGAGTAAGAATAAATGGATCCCAAATACCTTTCTAAAATCGTTATCTGCCAAGTTATCAACCAACTTTGCTCTAGCAGAAAAGAAACCCCTCCCTAAAGGGCTATATGGCACAATTCCAATACTGAGCTCCCTGCAATGAAAGTTTCAATTTGAAATTTGAAATTCATACTATTAGGAAAGTGGCCACATTGTAAATATGAA
Organism: Pseudotsuga menziesii; assembly: GCA_001517045.1. Lineage (NCBI taxonomy): Eukaryota > Viridiplantae > Streptophyta > Pinopsida > Pinales > Pinaceae > Pseudotsuga > Pseudotsuga menziesii. The sequence continues at coordinate 5,658 of LPNX011173074.1, read as the reverse complement.
CTCCAATACCTCTACCTACAAGTTGGAATAATCTCATCCTCTACATCCCTAGCCCACAAGGACCACTCTAATTGAATTGTTGTTATAGGATGAACAACATGAGCTCTTCGAATTGTTGACGTAGAAGCCTCAGAAAGTACAATGTATTTTATTTTCCCTTCATCAACTAACTTCTTCATTTCTCCAATCTGTAATAGATACACAAACAGGACATGGCTAGTTCAGTATATAAAATTGGAAATTAAAAGAGTACAATCCAGGAAGAAATACATCAATGAAAATATGAAAGTGACAATCAATGTGAAACTTTCTATAGTAAAAAAGAATAAACATCCATATCTGATCATGGTTCATATTTCCAATTTTGTAGTTGGTGTAAGAAGGGCAAGCATAATATAGTTGCCAACACCTTGCCTTAAAGAAGCTCAACTTTGTGTAGGGCCTAAAAGATTAGGGCTGATGTGCGGGTTGAGTAAAACAATTAAAAATGAACTTTCAAGATAATTACCAGCGTTCAATATCAATCAAATATCTCTCCAATTATGAATTAACACTGAGTTTTATCAGTTTTGAGCTCAGTGTTTACTAGAAGAAAATGCAGGAATGCCTTATACTTCCTATAACCAAGCACGCATCTTATACAAGGAATGAGATCTGAGTAATCAACTGTCGAAATGGAATGAGAAAGGAATCTCAGCAGTATGCCAATGTTTCAAAATCATGACCACAAAAGAAGCACCAAACTGTATTTTTTAGGTCTGCTCCAACCAATTGCTCATCCCAAGTGAAAACTGGAAAAAGCCATCTATTGATTTCATCATAGTTTTGTCAAATGAAATCCAAAAGAATAGGCAGACATATCAGAGTTAGGAGGATAACAATGTATTTGTCTTGTAATCAACAAACATAACAAGTTAGCTCATGTTGGCTAAATGTGCAGACCCGGGTTTACTTTATTGTACCAACAAAACCCCTAGCTCACTGGCCCTTTTAGAAACAAACCGCAGAGTGGCCTGAAGTCTCACCCAAAGTGATCTTATATGGGTTGGATGAAGAATCACATTTCCTCAACCAGGTTATGTAGCATCCTGGGTTCTCTTGACTCTAATTAACCAGTTGAATCTCTCAGCACGGGCTGTTTCTCTCTTCCTAGCTGACTCTGCTACGGGACTGTCTCTTCTCGCATCGCAGCTTCTAGGACGATGCGCAAACTTACCCTTCTGTTGAACTCTTAACCTGCGATATCTCACACCGCAGCTCCTCCAAAAGTGCGATATTTCCTTTCTACACCGCGATACTTCCTACAGTGAGAATCAATATACTTAACAACTCTCAAGGTCCAGAGGCTTCCTTTCTGGGTATAATAGCTCAGCTAAACTTCATCAAGGTGTTAAACAACTTCACTTAGCCTCTATAGTCTTACACGCTTAACATTAATCACGCTCGACTTGCTGAACTAAATATATAGAAGTCACTTAACACTGTAATTGTTAGCTGTCGTGAATCAAGCACTGATAAACTCATATACATAATACTTAACACATTCAACTCACATTTAATCTTCTATGTTACTGCAATTGAAGGATATCATACATACATTCATTAACTGATAAGCAACGTTCATGTAATGAATAACAGATAGCAAATAAGTATAGCACAATCACATGACACAGTCGCACAACACATGGATTTTACGTGGTTCACTTCTAAGGAGGAAGCTATGTCCACAGGAACTATGTTTATATTATATCTAGAGAGAGTAACACAGTTCTGCTACAACCTCTTATGCAGCTTGAGATCTTCTAAGAAACTCCATGCACTCAGCTAGGAGCCCTTCTCTCTTAGATCTCTCCTCTTCCTATTATGCTTTCTTCTTACAATATATCCTCTCTCTCTCTCTCTCTCAATCCCTGTGGATTGTTACATTCATGCTCAAGGAGTCGGCTGCTGGTTATAGTAAGATAACTGCAGCTTTAACAACAGAGCCAGTGCTCGACTCTTTTTCAATATCTTACACAATAGATGACCAACTAACTAGCTGACCATCTATCTAACTATCTAACTTTCTAACCATCTAACTTTCTCTAACCCTTCATAATACAAACTACATGCTTAAATAGGTGGCCCGAAGGTCTCACCGTGATACAAAACTGTGGGCCTATCCCAACAGTAACCCAAAACACTAACTGTGACAGTCGGCCTATCTGTACTTTGAACTACCGCTTATTGGTCACACTGCCTCTTTCTGCAGTATTCCACGATTTTCGGCGCTGATTGTGGGTATGGGCACCGCTTCCTCGGTTTCTCCCCTTCTGTCCTTTGTCTTTAACACCTCGGCTCATTGCTCCTTCTTCCTTTATGAGGGTAGCTGAGCCCTTCTGTCGTCGCCGATGCCTTAAATGCAGTGGTTGAGCTCTCTTCTCGACCGCTTCAGGTACTATTTCCTTTGAATTTCTTGTTCTAATATAGCAACTTTTCCTATAGCTGTGGGGCCCTGCTCCAACAGTCCCCTAACACTTACTTGTGGCTCGTCCCCAGGCCACTAACATCTGGTTTCTCTTTTTGTAGCTTCTCCTTGGCTTCCTGTGAAGTCCTTGCGAATCTCTCCACTAGTACAAAATGAGGAATTAGCTACTAGGTGACTAAAAATTCTAGTCACCACAGGTTTTCCAAGTGATTTACTACTAAATATGAGCAATTTTGATTGACTCAACTATAAATGACTAAAATTAACGACTAATTTAGTCACGACATAAAAAATGACTAGCTAGAAGAATATGAATTAGTCATTTATGTTAGTCATTTTTAATTGTGTCATGGAAAATTGCAAATTTGGCAATGAAGTGTAATTTTTGTAAGTTTTCTACCTTCTATTAGTAATATTAGTGCCATGCACCGCGATCTTCAGAGATCCAACAAAGCAATTGCATGAACTTTTAGCCTTATGGGGGCTTTTATGGTTCGCAAAAAAAAAATTCTCTAGCTTTCTATTTTTGGCGAATCAAAGGTCATGATAATTGATTGGGCCAGAGGTCTCACCAAGTTGTAGTCACTAGTTTGTGTGATTTGATATATTCCAACAGCGTAATCAATGGAGCCTATATAGACTGGCATTGCCAAAACACTGAATCATGAAAATTAGTGGTTCGATACATGTCTCAAAATCATACATTATTTTTAATGAAAGAATTTTCCCAATATTTGAGTAAGGAAAGATGGTACATCTATCAAGTTCATGATTAAATCATATGCATTGAAATTAAAAGATCATGGTATGCCCTAGTTTCATGGTTTTGTTGGCTTTGAAGGACTAGGACATCTTTCCATTAGCTTGGTTCGAGTTCATTCCATAAAATTGAAGCTTAGCATGTCTCCAAAAACTGATAACATGAAGAAGAGTGCTAAACTATTTAGGTTTGAACCAGTCAACATGAAATGGGCAGAGGAAATTCTTGAATGCACTAAGCATTTCAATGATGAATGTTGGTACTCCTTCTTTGAAATAATTATGGGTTACAATATTGAAGTCTCTCCTTCATTCACTCAGAATTTCTCAAGTTCATCCATAAATTTCCAGACCTTGACATTTGAATTGATCAAAAGCTTAATCACATAAGAAACAGGATTGCCTCTTGAAGGGGATAGATGGTTCAAAGAATATCCTTTTGAAGCTAATTTAGGGTTATATTTCCTGCCTAGGGTTGAATCCTTATATTGGAGTAAGGGGATATATTTGAACACTATAAAGCAGGAGTGGAGAGATGATTTGAGGATAATACAATGTTATATCACCTACGAAGGTATATTTTCCACCATCTACAAGAATCATTTTAGATTCCTCCTTCATATAAGTGGGAAATCCAAATTAAACTTAAAAAGTATTATCAAAAGGGCTACTAGGGTGAAGAGTCATATTGATCATACAAGTCAATCAATATTTCATCACAGTTTAGTTAAGCTGTTGTTAGTAACTGAGCTCAAAAAGAAGAATCGTTCATGGCAACACTTTTGGCTTTGGTCAAGCTTTGAACCAGAAAGATTTGAAGCTCAAGATTACCAAGAAAATCAAATCAACAAATAAGATACATATACTTATACCAGTAGACAAAAGATCCTTCATACGAGATTTAAGATTCAAGGAGGACAAATTACTTTCAAATGGCAGAGGAGAAAGGTAGATAAAAAATCCAATTCAACAAAAAAGGGATTCAATGCAAAGGATGAACAAGTCCAAGGTCAAATTCAAGAAAATTTATAGGAAGAAGAAATTTGTGTGTCACGGGTTGAAATTACATCTGCTCCAGATAATTTGAATGACATGAAAGAAAGGATAACATAAACATGTATGAATGAATAACCTCCTTCCAATATTGAAGTTCCAGTTACTTCTCTTTCATAGCCTCAAACTGTTAAATGGAGTCCCAAAACAAGACCTAAAAATAAACTAAGAATGAACATGAAACCAATTTTAGATCCTAAATTTAAAAGGGATGTAGTAACCACTATTGAATACTCTTCAAGTGAAGAGGATCACATAACCAATAATGTGGAGCAAACTTTAACTCAAACTGTAGAAGACACTAAAAGGAGCATAAAATTTCTTCCAAAGATATTTGAAAGAAAATACGATGCTAAAGAAAAACAAAATGCACATAGGATTAAGTGTTTGGATTCATTTAAGAGTGTAAGGGCAAGGTTAATCTTCACAACCAAACTGAAATAGAGGAGCAAGTGATTGAATTCATTCAAGTACAATTAATTAAAAAATAAAAAATAGATACAACTTGTAACATAAGTGACTTAATTCAAAAGATTGATACAACTTGCGACACCAATGACCCCATACAAATGATTTAAATGCAACTTGTGGCACAAATCACCTTCTTTGAATGGTGACATGAATAATCAATGGAAAATATGATGTTACTTATAATACGAGTGATGTAGCACTGCAAGTGGATAATACAAATACAACAATTAATAATTCCTTAACTAGTCATGAAAAAAATCAATCATAAACAGTGAATTATTAAACACAAGTTTTATAACCAAAAGCAGAGTGATAACAACAATAATGATTGTGAATTTGAAATTTTAAAAGAAAACATCTATGACAAACATCAAGAAGCAAAAAATGATCTTCCTCAGATGATTGTAAGACTTGCAAATTATGGGTGACTCAAAAATGTTAATGGACTAGTGCAATAGAGAATGTCATATACTTTCTAATCTAGCACTTATCCTAAAATGAATAAAGTATTGAAGGCTAAAATTATGTTTTGTCACATCCCTTACACACATGTTCAAGGAATTTAATCAAAAAATAGATTTGCATTCAAAGGAGGGTGTCTAGGTCTCGTCAAATATTTCTTTATCCATTATATAACATGAGAGTTGGGTATGAAAGAGTATGTATTTTGGACTTAGTGATATCTTCATAAATTAAGTTCACTAATATTTCTAATCAAATGTATAATTAATTCGAAAAATCGCATTATATTATATAACTGCATTATAGAAGGAAGGACATGTCTAGTCTATTAAAAGAGATAAGAAACTCATTAGTCACTATATTTTAATTTCACAAATATCATTGTTAAAATGTCTATAGAAAACCCATTACTACCTGCCCCACATTCCACATCCCACCTCTCTACT
>LPNX011173068.1:67885-82541 GCA_001517045.1 Pseudotsuga menziesii | reverse complement strand
TGATCTGATTCCCTAGCTATCAGTAACCACTCGAACCCACAGGAATCACATAGGTTAGCGGTTTTGGGCCTCAAGGCCTAAAAGGAAGAGGACATTACAATATAACCATTAAGCCTTGTACTGAAAAGGTGGAGCTGTCAAGTGATGAGCTTTAAAGGTTTTAACATGTCGCATGGGCTCATCTACACACAACAAAACTTCACAAGTTTATGAGATAACAGGGTTTTATCCCTTCAACGGAGTCGTCATGTGAGATTAAAAATATACATTTAAGAATTCTCACAAGAATATTTTTTGTTTTTCTTTGTAAAAAATAAAAACTGAAAAAAGTTAGTAGAGTCGCCAGATGAAAATTAAAGATCTACTCTAAGCATTCATCAAACCAAAAAAAAAAGGAAAGAAAACAAAATTCGTACTCAGGAATAAAAAGATTTATCCCCGACAACGACGCCAAAAAGTGTTGCCGCCTTTCACACACCTGGGTTACGTGGCAGAAATCTTCAAGCCACTCGGTGTGTCCTTGGAGGCAAGTCTCGAGTCAAGGCTATCACCTTGTTCTTGACTCCTCCGTTTAGGCTAACTCCTAACGAAGCCAAGGGGGGTAGACCCTATTAAATTACTAAGGCTAATTACTTAGTGTGATGGTGTTATATTGATTAAGTTGTTTAGGAGTTTTGAAATTAACCAATGGAAACAAAAGATAACAAGATGCAAGATTTAAAGCAGATAAGCATAGTAATGACACTCAATATATATATATATAATTGAAAGAAATGATCAAATAAATCACCAGTGCCTTAAATGGAGTCAACAGAGAAAATAATGTGCTTGCATGCGCTTGAATGAATGTTTTGCAAATGTCTCTTGGTAGATTTTAAATTAATGTGGAATGTGAATGGATTAAATTAGGCGAAAAGGGGACTCCAGATATACTCGAGGGGTACTTGGAGTATGTCCAAAAGTGAACTTTCACGGCTACCCGCAAGGTGGTTGTGGGCTGGAACGGAGTCTCGGAGACTGTTGTTCATAACGCACCCGTCAGGGTGTGACAGAGATCAGCGCCTCGAGGTCACTTTCCAGTTGTTCCCACTCCTTTGGGTATTTTTCCACCATTTACAATTCGTTCAAAGGCATTGGATTTTCCCCTGATGGTTTGTCAATTTGGGAGGTGAAGACTAATTAATCTAGTCACTCAAGTGCTTTTGATGCAGCTTGACTGATCGGACGAACCGCAGCCAAGTACAGAGCATACACACTGGAGTGTTTGTTATTTTTAGTAAATTTTAAAAGAGGTGTTCTTATTAAAAAGAAAACCTTGCAGGAACCTCTTTCGGTCCAAGTGGACCTTAATTGGGGAATCAAGGAGAGATTGATTTTATTATGATTATCAAAACAATTAATGAAAATGGAATCAGAGATATACAACACCGGTTTTCTAATTAGTCCTACCACGCATCTCTTTCCCCTTGTGGGTCAATCGGGAAGTCGTGGGGTAAGTAGTATGATTACTTTTGAATTGAAAAAATGGAATAATGTAAAATATTATCAAAGTATACAATCATGCATGTCAATACTAAACTAGAACAGAAAAAATGCAAAAATGCAAAAAAGTGAAACGGACGTGGATCCCTCCCAGGGGAGATGGTGAATAGGCTCGAAAGAGCCTATTCAAAAATATTTTTCTTTTTATTAGCAGCAATTACAATATCATCAAACTCAAAATAATCCACCTGGTCCTTATATGGAATGAGACCAAAGGTTTACAAATTGCAAAAATTTGAAATTTTGGAAGACGGAAACCCACAAGGGGGTTTCGAATGGTCCAAAAATGCTTTCCGGACAGCGCCTCCTCCTCTTTTCTGTTACACCTGCCAAAAACCAGCAAGCTTATCACAGTTAAATATGCCCAAAAGTACTACTTTTGGATGAACAAACTTTTTACCCAAAAATTCTAAGTTAAAACTAATTTTTAAAGAAGCGTAAAATGAACCAACGAAAGCAAGCTTTCCTTGGGATCTTGGCCTGCTTTGGAGGCAGCCAATATGAAACACTTAAATTGTTGAATATAAACTTTTAGACTCTAAGGAAACAACCATGCATTCAACAAGCTTTAAATCTACTTTCACAGCCTTGAAAAATGACAATTTTTCTTAAAACTAGATCTAGAATGCTTGTAAATTTTCTTTTAGGAATGAGATATAGTTTACGAGCTTTAAGGCAGCAAGATTATGAAAAATAAACTCTAAAATTAATAGATCTAAACAATTTTAAAGCTACAAACAAGTAACCGGATTGATTTTAGAAAAATTTGGAGGAAGAGGAAAAAAAAAACATTTTTGCTGGAAGCCTTGAAGATCAATCGTGGAGCTTTCCGGTGGAATGTCGAGGGACTATGCCTTTGAATGGTTTTGGAGAGAGTGAAGAAGCAAACTAGATCAGCATCCTCTCCAAGCTAGGAACCTGCGACTGAATCCAAAGACTTGCCAAAATACTTGTGAGATTCGGTTAATACATACATAGAGATTTCAGAATAACATGCATATAAACTTATAAAACATGTTGAATCTAGATCTCTAAACATGCATCAAAAAGGAAAGAGATGGCCAATAAACTTATTAACAAACTCCTTTCCTATCAAGATTATAATAAACTTATTATCAATCGTAGCAATGAATCCACAAGCAATCAACAAATTATGAACATAGATACAAGTTACCTCAATGAAACATGGCAATGCTCATCCACACATACAATGACATGACACCATCTTGCCTCCAAAGCTTCACTTTATTCCAATAGCAAAAGATATTACACAGTATTACAACAACAATGGCTCCTCCATCCAACTCTAACTAGCTTGAAAGAGGCAGCCTCATCTTTATTTATACACAAAATTGAAACCCCATCCCAGAGGGGGCACAAATCCCAAGGAGATAGACCACTGCAGCTGAAGGAGAGTCCTTCAATGCCTGATCTGAAGATGAACTGAGCTTCTACTGAGTCTGAATGTCAATAGGGGGGCTGATTCAGCTGACACATCAACTTGCTAAGTGAATCATCAACCACAGAGCTCCCAGAAGAGCCCACACGTGTGGAGGAGAGAGAGAGGGCGCAATTCCCCATAAAGGATGCTGAAGTTCAACTCTGGATCCACCTAGATCACCTCCTTCAGTCAAGGATTTGTCAGATCCAGTCAATCTAGTGCCGATGAGACTAATTTCAATCAAATCGGTTGAGAATCCATTGATCTAGTATTTTGGATTTGCTCCTTTATTCATCAATTTATTAGTTAAAATAATCAATAATTGATTTTTTGGGGCTTTCTGACCTGAGTGATGGAAAATCACTCAAAACTAGGAAATAGTGGGTCTATAGGTTTACTGGGTGCTCTTAGCTTGAAAATGAGCACCTACATGACTGAATCTGACTTTCGAGCCCACTTTTATTACAAAACCAATTTTTCCAATTAAACTATTAAAAAATAGCCTAAGTTTTGTAAAAATTAAATTTTAATAAAAAACACTGAAAAAATTTTAAAATTTTAAAATTTCAAAAACCTAGGGGGACTTAGACATGTTCATATGACTCAACCATAATGCCTAGCATGTTTATACATTGACACATAGACTCTAATAACCTCAATAGGCCTAAATGCCAAGCCGACCACCCCAACTTTGGAGGTATTGAGTGAAAAACTCAAAATTTATCAGTCGCTTATTCAACAACCAATAATAACCAAGGGAAAAAACACCCTGGGATGATCGGATTGACAAATAAAGTCTAAGAGACCGAGTCTTTTACAGACACTATCATGCTAGAACATTTATTACAACTCCCCCAAGGGGGTATGAACATCTGATATAGTACAACAAAGTTTCCTAGAAACAAAAGTGAAGGTCTTCTGAAGTCCGAACAAGTTATCCTTGTCCGATTCACTAGGCTCACTTGATAAAAAACCACTAAGTACAACTTAGGTGGTAACATGGCCTCCGTTGGTGTTTGCCAATCGGAGTTGAGGCAGCAGATTGTTAATCATGTTGCTTAAGATGAATTGTATGTGCAGATTAAGGACAAATTGCAGCAGCAAAGCCTTGAAAAGAGGTATGAGGGATATAACTTGGAGGAAGATGGACTGCTTACTTACAAAAACCGAATTTACATTCCAACTGTAGCAGATTTGAGGCGAGTTGTTATGGACAAGATCCATCAAGCTCCATATGCTGGTCACCCAGGATATCAAAAGACAATTGCTACAGCTAGGAAGTAGTACTTTTGGCCAAGAATGAAAAAGGACATGGCTGAATACATTTCTAGGTGCATGAAATGTCAGCAGGTGAAGGTTGAGCATCAACACCGAGCGGGTTTGTTGCAGCCTTTGCCAGTTCTCGAATGGAAATGGGAAGTCATTTCCATGGATTTCATTACAGGATTGCCAATGACTTTGAGACACCATGATTCCATCATGGTTGTGGTGGACAAGTTGACAAAGGCAGCACATTTTATACCGGTTAATTCTATGCATAAGACCAATGACATTGCAAAGATCTTCATGAAGGAGATTTTCAAATTGCATGGATTGCCAAAGGCAATAGTCTCTGACAGAGATGTCAAGTTCACTTCCAATTTTTGGAAGGGGTTGTTTGCGAATTTGGGTACAAAGTTGAACTTCAGCGCTGCTTACCATCCTCAGACTGATGAGCAGACAGAGAGGGTAAATCAAGTGCTTGAAGACATGCTTCGCATGTACGTGATGGACAAACCAACCAAGTGGGAAGATTATTTGCACCTGGTAGAGTTTGCTTATAACAATGGACAGCAAGCATCCTTGGGGATGAATCCATATGAAGCTTTGTATGGCAGGAGGTGTAGGACACCAATGACTTGGGATAATCCAGTGAACAGAGTTGTGATTGGTCCAGAATTGCTCAAGGAGATGGAGCAGGAGGTTGTAAAGATCAGGCAGAATCTTAAGGCAGCCCAGGACAGACAAAAAAGTTATGCTGATAAGCATAGGGTGAACAAAGAGTTCAGTATTGGGAATCATGTTTACCTCAGAGTGAGGGCAAGGAAGAGTTCCTTGAAGCTTGGTAGTTGTGCCAAACTGTCACCCAGATACTGTGGGTCGTTCGAAGTGCTTGAAAGAATAGGGCCAGTTGCATATAGACTTGCATTGTCTACAAGCACTAGGGCTCATAATGTTTTTCATGTTTCTTTGCTTAAGAAATATATACATGACCTTAACCATGTGATAAATTAGGATGTGATTCCCCAATGCGCATCCTCAACAAGAAGGTCACCATGCTCCGAAACTGAGCCATAGGACAAGTAAAGGTGCAGTGGGAGCTCTACGGTCCTGAAGATGCTACATGGGAGCTGGAGGATGCCATGCGATTGGCACATCCATTTTTGTTTAAATCTGCGGAGCACTGAGGCGATGCCAGTGTAGCACTTTGTTCAATTTTGTAAGCACTAAGGGGGAGGGGAATGTAACACCCCGGTTTTGACCCCGTTGCATTAATGTATATGATGTAAATATTATATCGAATCATGACAAGGAGCTCAAGGCCAAGGCCCTTTCATCGATTAATGTTTGGTATATAGGCGATCATGGTTGATGCCTATGGTTTCTGTGCTAAGTCAAGCACGTTTGTGAACATCATGTAAATATGCAAGTTAATGAAAAACCCACAGCCAGCTATGTCAATGCAATGAATAATGAGATGGGGGCATAATTTTCCTAAGGAAAAGGGGGTGGGAATGTTAACCTTGAACCAGTTTGGGGAAAATCCTTGTGTCATGGGGAGAACCCATCAGAATTGTCAACTACCCTCTTTTTTGTCTTCTCTTCCCAACCATTTAATATGCCAGAAGGTGGTTGAGGTAGTTATTGCTTGGAAGGGGAAGAGTATGGGCAATTTCAAATTGGGCAAAGTACCCAGTTTTGGAATGTCGTGTTTTGCTTGCATGAACAAGAAAACACTAGAACCGTATGCCAGTTTGGAACCCACGTGTTTACGTTTTGGATGCTACTCTCACGTTTGGAGAGCTGCGGGACGTTCGGATTCAAGAGAGGATTCAGGAAGGGATTCACCATCATCTTTGTTTCCCAGGAGAGTGACATTGGGGTAGCAGCAGAGCTCCACCTGTGTGTATCCTTCGCGTTCTGCGAGTGTTTAGTGACATTGTGGTAGCAGCGGAGCTCCACATGTGTGTATCCTTCGCATTCCGCGAGTGTTTCTCCCTTGGAAGGACTGTGATTGTTGTGTTGCAGCGTTGTCGTAAACTACAGAGTGTATGAGACCCTGTTACTCGTGTTCCAGAGTAAAGCTGGTGTTGTGGAGTCACCCTGTGGTTGTTGTGTTGTGCACCCTGGTTCGGGTCTAAGCTATGTACAAGACTTAGGACTAGGAGAGAAGTAGAACGTGCTTGATAAACCTAGTGTGGAACCTCACGATAAGATAAGAGTTGCTGGTAAACCTGCTATGCACACCCTGAAGAGCACTGGAAGGGAAGGTGTAGCCCGAGGGACTGTGGAGCAGAGAAGGGGACACTTCCTTCTATTGGATGTGTCGGCAGTGGGGAAGCCAGGCCATATAGGTCTTGTGAAGGTGTTCTTAGCTCTGTAGATGAGCTCACTAGCTTAGCAGTTCTTCCTGCCCATTGCCTTAGAAGCCTGATAAACCCAACTGGAAAGATGGCTTGGCTGGTAGCCTGATAAACCCATATGTTGGCTTGGCTGTGTCTTGTTGCATTTGACCTGGTGAGTAATCTTTGACTGGATAGTCTGATAAACCCAACTGCGAATGCTGGCTTGGCTAGTTAGCTTGATAAACCCAGTAGTGAGATGGCTTGACTATGTATAGTCTGATAAACCCATCTGTTGGCTTCACTGGTCCCTTAAGGTGAATGTTGGCTTGACTGTGTTCAGTCTGTGATACCCAACTGTGAGATGGCTTGGCTGAGTGGCCTGTGAAACCCATATGTTGGAATGTTTTACCCTGCAGCCTGATAAACCCAACCGTGTTGGCTTGGCTAAGTGTTATTGCACCTTGGCTATGCATGAGTCTACTAGTGTTCCCTTATTCCTTGAGGAAATCATGCCCAACTCGAGGGTGGCAGTGTCACTAAGAGATTGATGAGTGCACTGGCCTATGGTTGGGTGGAACATTGCAGCGATATAGCTGGTTGCGGGACAAGTTCTGTTCAAGATAAGTGTTCTTGTCTATGTTATTCTCTGCAGTTGTATTCTTGTATTGTAAATTGCTAGATGGAATGTGATGAACATGTCACTGTGTTGAATTGATGCATTGTTCCTTTGAATAACTGCAATTATAGGCATCTATGTATGTTTTCCATCAATGCGTTTCGAACTAAGTTGCAGGGTCGATTGGCCAAATCGGTAATGGCCTAAATGATCAGATCGATCCAAGACTTAAGTGAAAAAGTAGGGTTTCCTGCTAGAAATCTCCATTTACGTAATCTACGGGATGCGGAATGACAGTTCACAAATCGTGGTTTTCACAAATTTCCCCTCCGCAACTTGCGGGATGCGAGATCGCAGTGTCGCGATTTCCACAATTCCCAACCCCGCAAGTTCAGGTTTCCGCACCGTCGATCTTCGCGAGATGATTCTCCGCCGTTGATCTGTTCCTGATGCGGGATGCGGGTTGCAGGAAGTGATACTGCCATTTTTCATAACTTTCGACCCCTCAACTCGGGCTATTTGCACCGTTGATTTTTGCGGTTGGATTCTGAACCGTCGATTTGGTTCCAGTCTATGGGACCGTTCAGGATCGTTGATTTTCCGTCGCGTTTTCTCTCCGCCATCCAATCTCCTCTGAGATCTTCCCCTGCAGATCGTCGAGCTGATCAATGGAAGACAGGAAGGAGCGTGACAGTGTTGGAAATGTTGAGAAGCGGTTGTTGGAAATGTTGAGAAGCGGTTCGCGACCATGCCCTGTGTTTCGATGAACAGTGGAAGTTCTCGATGAAATTTTTAACTCCGCATAATAATGGGGTATGGGTACGTGACAGTTGGAATCATTGATTCATTTTGCACCAACTCGATTCTATGTCCAAACAAGAACTCGACGAGGAATGATGCTATGGGTACAATTCAAGGTGATGGATTGTCAAGGCATGATGTAGCAACCAATGTGGCAGGGTTTACGGCTCTCCAACTCCAAACTAGCATCATTCTCATGATGATACCCCCACAACATAAAATGGCCTCTCCCATTGCCCTCTATCTACTCAACAAGCACAAAGGAGTATAACAAACTCGAGAAGGACCAATAAAGAAACATAGGAAGGAGCTACATATTGAGGTAAACATGGACTATAGGATACCAATTCTAGTTTATGAGGCAGAAAACCTGAAGAAAGAGGTAGAGGTAGCAAAGACAAGGGTGGAACACTAGCAAAAGGAGAAGGTGTAAGGGGTCGAACCAACACACCCTATGAATGAAGACAAGGGCAGACCCCCCACATGACAGGCTTGCGAAGAAATCACCCCCAAAAGGTCTTTAACCAAAGGTCGCAATGCTGAGGCTCAATGCATAGAATAGGGTTTTGATGGTTGACGTAAAGCCTCAACAATTCACAAACTGGACAAACTAGAGGATATTGTTCGTGGGAATAGAGCTGCCAATAGCAGCAAGCAGATAGACAAATACTTGGCTCATAACATCTTAGACATAGGGTTTTCACGGTAGAACCACCATGTACTCTATTACCCTAGACCTATACTGACATACAAAGGAAATGATAGCCTATCACATGGATTTATGTTCAAAAAAGAACAACACCTACTAAGTAGTATTTGGGAAAAGCTACAATAACTCAATGACAAATATTACTTCTTGCTAAAAGCCATCCAGGGTTCAAAGCATACTCCAAAGGACCGTGAAGAAACAAAGGATGAGGGAGAAATGAAAGACAACCAAACTGGAGAGGACTCCCAGTGCCCCACCTCCTTGATGATAATGATGAATACCACAAAGAATCTCTGGTACTCCTCTGTCTATGAGGCTTTAGTTTATCTACTTTATTTCTATTGCCATGATAGTATAGGATTTAGTGGCCAGGAGACAAATTATATCCAATCTTATTTTGTTATGTTTCTGCTAGGATTTAGTGGCCAAGTGCCGAGCTATTCCTACTAGCTTTTGGTGTTACTATTAAAGTGTTTACATCATGTTTGGGGTGCTTCACGAGCTTTGGGTTACATGGCGTAGGTTCAACCCATGGATGGTCTGAGATGGATCGATGCATGGGAGATGGTCCATGATGGATTTGCATTGTAAAGATAGCCTACTCAGTGATTGCTTGACCTCAGTTTGGTGTTGGCGTGGTATTCTTCCCTAGGGTGTTGGAGTTCTCTTGACAGCTTAGTGGACACCCTTCATTCTAGCCACATGGAGAGGTTCACTTGCTCGGAGAACACCCTACTTTGGAGGAGGACCATTGCGCAACTTCAAGGAGGACATCAGGCCCTAAATAGCATGGGATAGCTTGGAAACCTATTTGGAGGCTTAGAGTTGGCTCGCGGACTCTTGAGCTAGCACAGTATTGTTGCAAGGGCAGGTAACCCAGTGAATTACATTGCTTAGAAGGATTGATGGAGTCCATGGAGGCTTACAACAAATAGATGTGGACATACCTTGTGTAGCTACATCATCTTGGAGCCCTTATTATGTACAACATCATCTTGGAGCATAGCACGTATACTTTGGACTAGAGCGCTTCACTTGTGTTCACCTACAAATACTCATTGGAGATTGCTTGTAAGGGCTTGGTCCCACATGTATTGTTTGCCTCCCTTACCTCTCATATAGAGAGAGGAAGGAGAGAGTCCTCATATCATCATCACCATCCTCTTTTCTTCGTAATTGTCTTCTTAGAGTGATTTGTTAGGGTTCATGAGGAAATCGTAAGAGAAGCTATGGAAGCGAAAGAGGACGTATTGGTTTGAACTTTGGAGTTTGCTCTTGTGACTAGGGTTTACTCTTATGGAGGACAAGTTGGAGATGATCATATCATTGAGATCATTCTTATTTATTCTTGAGTTGAAATGTGACTTAGAGAAGAGTGTGCACTAGGCTTCTCTATCTCTTGATGTCCATCTATCCTTGATCTCTCTCTTGCTTGAGTCATTAGGGTTTCTTGGTCTTCTAGGAGTATCTTAGAGCATCTTGGAAGTCTAGGGTTAGGGATTATCCTTTGGAGGTTTGAGATTAGGGCTTTGTGATAAAAATCTATGCTATACTTGGTAGAGAAGAGGATGCCTTGCCATGGACGACTTGTTGGTTGCATGTTGTAGCTGCTTGGTTGAGCAAGGGTTTCTTTCTTTTCCCTAGCTAGATTTTTGGAGAGACAGTGTTTGTACTAGCCTTGTGATCAGGCTAGTACAAAGCTGTCCAAAAATTTGTTCATCTTGAATATATCAATGAAGTTTTCAGCTGTCCAATATTTGTGCAATTTCCAGATTTGATTTTCAGCCATACATGTTCTTTATGTATTATTATTTAGAGCTATATATGTCTTGATGATTTGAAATAAGTAAAACAACAATTTGTTGAGTGATTTGACATCATCATTGAAGAATTAAAAGGTCATTTTTCTGCTGCTATACCTGTTGTTTTACTGCTGTTATAACTGCTATAAAAGAGAATTTTCATATCTAATCAATGTGGGATAAGTTGCCCTGGAAAGCTGAAATTAATCTAGACAATTTGGTATTTTTTCTCCTTGTATTGCCTAGAAGATTGGGCTATTATAATGTGAAATATTGTTCTCTTTCTGACGTTGTTTTATATTGTCTTTCATAACAGACCTAGGCTGAAATTCACAAGATTAAGATCCGGGAAACCTCTAGGTCTAAAGGTGAAATTTTATGTTTTGCATCGAAACTCCAATCTAGAAATTTTCAAAATGGTTTCACAGTTTGTTGTCACTGAGATCACTCTAGTGTAAAAGGGAGATTTTATGTCATCTAGAGCGTACCTGGGAGAGGTACTAGACCTTGTTTAAGTTTGTTAGGTATCAAACACTAGGTTACTTGAGAGAACCACCTTAACCCTTGGAAGGGTTGTTTCTTCTTCATATTGCAGATTTTCAAGGTGGATATGGCTTTGGTCTCTTGCTTGTCCTCTAACTTTGTGTCTAGTGTTGGTTGGTATGTGGATAGTGGAGCTTCAAGACATGAAATATAACAAGTCTTTACTCAATAGGATTTTAAGTGCAGGGGGGAGGCATAAGCATGGAGCTTGGCAATGATGCCACTTATTTTATGAGAGGAGTTGCCTCCATTTCCTTCCAAACACCTTCAAGCGATGTTATTGAGTTGATGAATATTTTGTTTGTTGTTGGGTCGAAGAAGCATCTTCTTTCAGTATCCTATATGGCAAATCTATTGGATTTTTAGGTTACTCCAAAAGTGTTTACACCATGTTTGGGGATTCTTCATGAGATTGGAGGTACATGGTATATGTTCAGCCCTTAGATGGCTTGAGATGGATTGTAGCATGAGAGATAATTTGTGATAGATATGCACAGTTGAGATAGATTGCTCAGTGGATGCTTGACCTCAACATGGTAATGGCTCAATGTTCTTCCTTTAGGTATTGGAATTCTCTTGCTTGGATGGTGAACACCCTTCATTGTGGCATTCATTGTGGCACATGTAGCATTCACTTGGTGGGAGAATTCCCTACAAAGGATATAGAGTGTTTTCCATCCTAGAGGAGGGCTTGGAGCCCTAGTTAGCGTGGGTGCACTCGATTGCTTACTTGGAGGCCTGAAGTTGACTTAGGGATGCTTGGGTTGCGACAATGATTCTTATGGGTGACTGGACCTCAGAGATTGGCACATGGCTTATGAGAGTGGAGTCCATGGGGCATGGAAGAGCACTAGAGCTTGCTTAAGGAACATCCTAGCCTTTGGAGGATTTATTGTGTACGACATCCCCAAGAAGCTTGGCATGTGTTCACTTGGAGTGGAGTGCATCCCTTGTGTGTGAATTACTTGTGCATAAGTAAGATTGCTGGTAGGGCTAGCCCCACATGTGTTATATTGTTAATATCCCTTGCCTCAAATAAATGGAGAAAGGAGAGTCCTATCAAACAACAACTTTACATCATCCTTTGTATCTTCTTCTCAACTCTTATTCTCTGGGGGTGATGCACTAGGGTTCATGAGGAAACCTTAGTGGAGCATGTGAAGAATAAGATGTTTTTCTCTTTTAGATTTCTTCTTTGTACATTTGATCTCTCTCTTGAAGGCGCTAGGGTTCTTTGAGGCATGTTGAAGAATAGGGTTAGGGTTTATCGCTTGGAGGATTAAGAATAAGGTTTGGTAAAACCCTAGGATGTATTTGGGAAGAAGAACGGGACTTCTTGCTAGGGTAGTCTTAGCTTGTGAAGCTTCTTGGTGGAACTAGGGTTTTCATTGTTTCCCTAGTTTAAGGTTGGAGAGCTTTTTGAGTATATGCTAGCTCATATTGAGCTTGGGTATGTACTTGGACTTCATCATTGAGTTCTATATATATATATATGAGGTTTTTAACTATCCACTTCTTGTCTATATTGCATATTTGATTCCAGCATTTTATCTTCTGGGGATGGTTATTTCCAGCGCTTATTTGTCTTGTCAATTTGACACACATAAAAAGAAAATTGTTAAGGGAATTAACAATAACATTGAAGACAATAGTACATCCATCTCCTGTTGTTTGGTCTGTTGTTATATCTGTTGTTTATGATGCATTTTCAGATCTGATTTATAACTAAGAAATCACCCTAGGCTGAAAACTCATGGGATTGTTTGGTATCTTTCTCTTTCAATTTCCAAGAAGTTTAGGGTTGTTCGGAAGTGAATTAATGTATTTAATCCAATGCTATTTGGTACTTTAATTTACAGCAGCCCTAGGGCTAAGATCTGGGAAATCTTCTAAGAAGAAGGTAGAATTTTTTGTTTTACATTGAAGTGTCAATTTTGCGAAATTTCCAACAAAATATCCATTGTGTGGCTGCTTGATGCTCGGGAGCTCATATGTAGAAGACAAACCCAAGTAGTGGCAAAAGGGGCTCATAGTGGAAGTATTTACAAGTTGTTGTCAAATCCGTTAAACCATGCTGCTTTGGTGCACGATAGTACCAAGTTGTGTGATTTATGGCACAGACTTGTCATTTGCATTATGGGGTGCTTCCTATCTTGATTTCCAAACTTCAAGATAGAGATGGAAGTTGTCTACAAAGGATGTGCTCTTGGTAAGCACGTCAAGGTTGTTTTTCCAGAGCACTGAGCATAGGTCAAGAAGGAGTCTTGATTTGATCTATTCATATGTACAATTAATAGTTGCTTTTGACAACAATGCACAATCTGTGGTTGGATTCTAGCACGTCTAAGAACTTTGACTAGAGGGGTGAGAGAGGGTGGCCTTTACAGGTTACTTGTTTATCCAATGGCACTTGTGCATGCCAGTCGGAGGTTGGAACTTGGAAGAGCCTTCTAGATTTGAGGAGACACATACATGGCGAGAAACCATGGAGACATCTTCAAAATCTATTGTGGTTTCAATGATTTATTCCAAGATTCAAGATGTTGTGATAGTATCTTGTGTTGATGGATACAATGATACTTCTACAGTTTACAAGATCGATATTCTAGCACATTGAGACACTGGTGAGTAGAGGGTGATCTTTGATGAGGATGTTAGGTATTCTAGTTTACAGGATTCTCCTTCAATGATTGAGGTGAAAGTGGAGGTTGTTGTTCCAAAGACTTGTGATGAGTAAGATTCAGAGGGAGCTAGGTGAGAATGAGTATGGGCATGTTGATTTTTCCTGAGTAGCATCGAGAGCCATTGTCTTAGGAGAATGGGGACATCTGGTCCAAGACCAGAATGTGGAACCAGTCCAACACTAGGGGACTCAACCTTGAGTTGAGCAACCATTCTGTTGAACGGAGACATCTGGTTAGGGACCAGGATGTGGAACCAATCCAGTACTAGGGGACTCAGTCTAGAACTGAGTTACCATTCTGTTGAATGGAGACATCTGGTCAGGGACCAGGATGTGGAACCAGTTCAGCACTGAGGGACTCAACCTTGAGTTGAGTAGCCATTCTATTGAATGGAGACATCTGATCAGGGACCAGGATGTAAAACTAGTCCAGTACTGGGGGACTCAGTCTAGAACTGAGTGACCTATCTATTGAATGGAGACATTTGGTCAGGGACCAGGATGTGGAACCAGTCCAGCACTGGGGACTCGGCCTAGAGCTAAGTGGCCATTCTTTGAATGGAGGCACCTGGTCAGTTACCAAGAAGATGAACCAGTCTAGTACCGGGGGACTCAGCCTAGAGCTGAGGGCCATTCTCCGGGAGAATGGAGGTGCTTGGTCTGTTACCAAGTATTTGACCCAGTGTTACCAACATCGGTGAAAAATTGGCCGATTTCCAAGAAATCGCGATTTTTTCGCCGCGCCGATTTCTCTTCAAAAAATCGCCCCAAAAATCGGCCCGATTTTTTCCGATTTTTTGCCGCTTTTTTCCCGATAAATCGGCCCGATAAATCGCGAGTCGATGGAAAAAATCGACCGGCCGCGGACAGGGACGGAAAAAGTGGTTTTTAAGTTGGCTTTTTTCATTTTTTTT
>LPNX011173068.1:21610-67171 GCA_001517045.1 Pseudotsuga menziesii | reverse complement strand
CACACTCCATCGCCCCATTCATGCTGCAGGGCTATACCTCAACCCTGCATATGCTTACTCCTATGGCTTTAGATTTGATGGAGAGGTTATGTCTGGATTCTGTGAGTGTGTCCAAAGGATGGTACCTGATGCAGCTGAGCGTACACAGCTTTCCCAAGAGTTGGAAATGTATAAGAGAGCTACAGGATTATTTGGGTTTGATATAGCAATAAATGATAGGACCAACCTGATGCCAAGTAAGCTTCACCTAGTTTCAAACTTTCAACTTTAAAGTTTAAATTTAAAATTTCATTTTCTCTTTCTAATTCTTTGTTTTAAATTTTATTTTTCGTTTCTCATGTTTATTTTATTCATAATTTCATTGTAGATACTTGGTGGGAGAACTATGGTGGTTGTGTACCTATTCTACAGAAGCTTGCCATTCGAGTGCTCAACCAGACATGTAGCTCTTCTGGTTGCGAGCGCAACTGGAGTGTATTTGAAAAAGTACACTCCAAAAAGCGAACAGGTTAGAGAATTTCAAATTTTCAAATTCATTATATAATATAAAATTTAAATTATTAAATTCTAATTTATAGATTTATGCCACTTAAATATTTAATATTTATGATCCTCCTCCAGATTGGATACTTAGCGCCTTAATGATTTGGTCTACGTCCACTACAATCTCAGGTTGTGGGTGAAGCAGTATCAGAGAAAAGTTGATGCGAAGGCCATTTCATTGGATGAGATTGACACCACCGCTGCATGGAGGGTAGAGTGTGAGGAGCCTATTATGGAGGTAGCCCCTGATTGGCTAGAGGATGATCATGCTACTGATGGTGATCATGGTGAGACTCATACAGTCTCAGAGGATTTGGCTGAGCATGTTCCAGTTCTAGAGGAGTTTCACACCGATTCTGGGAGTGTGCCACAGTCAGAGCTAGAGGGAGATAGACCTGGTGGTAGCACAGGCACTAGTACTGGTAGAGGAGCAAGAGCTGCAGGACTACCTCCTCGACCTTCTCATTCTTCAGGACATCAATTTCGGCCACCTTCTCCAGTTTCTAGAGGACGTCATTTTGCAGGGTCTTCTTTTAGAGGACGTCAGAGTCCAGTACGAGGCCCACAAGCCTCAAGGGCACCTACTTCTAGTTCTAGAGGAAAGGCCATTTGCACAGCGATTACCTTTTCCCGTAAAAGGGGTAGAGGGAATCAATAGTTTATTTACTTTACTTCATTGTAGATGACTCATGAGTCATGATGATGATCATGAGATACATTTGTTATATTTTTTATGACTTAAGATGCAAGGACATGATCCATTTTGTATGTGTGACGTATCTCGATTCTCTAGACATCTTATATATCTTATATATCGGTTTTCTTTCCATATTCATGTAGCAATGTGTTTATTTGATGTTATTGTTGCTTTAGATGTTTAAAAAATTGAAAAAAAATGAATATTTTTCTATTTTTTATGTTTGCCGATTTTTTCCCGATGTTTGCCGATGTTTTGCCGAGATATCCCGAAACGATGTTTCCTGGACCCTGCCAATTTTTTCGCTGCGCCGATGTTTGCAACACTGATTTGACCTTGGGTTAAATTATGCAGCCTATGGCTAAGGCACCTGGTTTGTTACCAGGATATCACTATAAGCCCTAGACCGGGTCTGGGCATGTGAGACACTTTGACCCTCGATCTATGGGCTTTGTGATCTTCTCCAAGGCTTAACTACCCTTGGTTAAGACACCTAGTACTCGATCTTGGTGTCACATGGAGTGTGAGATAAAAGCATTAGTAATTCTCTCTATGTATGATGATGTACTTTGAGTTGGGATGAAGTACCACCTTGACCACTTGTTTTGACCACAGGGGCACTTGAAGAAGGCTAAAGTAAAAGTCAAAAATACATAAGGACCCTTAGACCACTAAGGAGTCAAAGTGAAAGTGCAGAAAGACCTTTAGTTCCACTAAAGGTAAAAGTCAAAGTAATAAAAGAATAAAATATTATTATTTAGTTCTTTTAAGTTTTGGTCCACTTACAGGTGACTCAAAGGATATAAAAGAAGATCAATCCATTTCATTTTGTCATATACACTTGCTCTTGATCTTACAGCTACTCAAGGAGGATTTTTTGTTGGTATTGAGGAGAAGCAAATTTTTTGTGGTTTTTCCCTAGCATGGAGAACACTAGCTAGGGCATCCACACTTGTTACAGCAAACCCTAAGGGTTTCATGGTGATCCCTTACTACAACATTCTTATCTTCTTCACTAACTAGGGTTTAACCCTAGACATTCCCCTCCTCACGGCAGCCCTCTGATTCCTCACGGGTAGCTTTAGATCTGTCATGGGTAGGGCTTTACCCTTCACGGGCAACAACAGTTCATTCTCGAGTTGGATGCAAACACTTCCGGGCAGCCCTTCCTCACACAGAAAGCCTTCTTTGGGGATCGGTCCTTCAGCAGCACCTTCAAGCAACCCTCTCCCACCTGCTCTCTCTCCACGGTGACCTCGGGCAGCACAAGAAAGGGCTCCAGTCCCCATAGAGCTCAAGCAGTTCGACACAAACTCCGGGCAGGCTGCAATAAGGTCCGGGCAGTAATAGCAGCATTCGGGCAGGTCCAGGAAGGCAGGTAGCAGGTCTGGGCAGGCAGCAGAAGGCTCGAGCAGGCTAACAGGGATCACGGGCAGGCTGACAGAATCCACGGGCAGGCTGACAAAAATCTCGGGCAGCCTCAGTCTCATTTTGGGCAGAAAGAAACAACTTTCGGGCAGCTGTCTGTGGTCTCGGGCAACAGGCAACCACCTCCGGGCAGCTACCAAAATCTCGAGCAGTCTACTCCAAGTTTACGGGCAACTTAGTATAGACTTCCGGGCAATTGTTCAGACAACTTATTGGTCTTCTTTGGCAGGCACAGGAAATTAGGGCAGCTAGCCCTAATTTGTATTTTTGTAAAAATTATCCTTGTGGAATTTATGATCTATGATTCAAGCCTATTAGGGTTTGAGAGATTTTTGGAAGAATTATTGAAGACTCAGTGATCTAATGCTTTCGCGGTTTTCGTCCTTTAAAGGTTTCCCTGTGAAAAACTCTTGTGTTTAGTGTGTTGGATGTTTTTGATGCGTTGATATATCTACTGCACTTGTTATTGTTATCTATGCTATAGTCTGCAAATTTTAAGAATACATGCTAATGCTAAAATTCAACAGGGCATGCCCTCACCTTCTACCCAAGCACACAAAGGTGGAGATGGCTTATTAAAAGATTGCGGGAGGCTCAAGAGCATGTAGGGGCACCCAGATCTTCAGTGAGGGCAAGTATACCTCCTAGGAGATATGATAGTCATGTTGCATTGGTTTCTTCCATCGATGAATCTTCCAATTCATTGGAGGTGAGGTGTGATACATTAATGTAGGATGATGCCAATATTGATTCTAGGACTACAACTGATGGGAGCATTGTAGAGTACAAGGAGAAGGTTGATGGATTCTCTCAAACAGAGAGTTGCCCTTGGATTCTCTCAAATAGAGCGAGTTGACCATGATGTTACTCTTGCTTCATGATTCTCTCGAGATGATGGAGTTAGCCTAGTTTAAGTCGTTTCAATTGTCAAATGACTCAAGGTACATGAGAGGGATTCTCATGTTGATAGATTGTTGGTGTCCTTTGTTGGTGTCCTTACATGGATTGGTGCTCATACCACAAGCTTGGTATCTCAGGTCGAGGAGTTGACGTGTGCAGATTTCTATCTTTGTGCCTTTGAAGATGTGATACAATTGTCTTCATCCTGTATGGAGATGTGATTATCTTTAAAGGATGTCCTGGACAACTCATCATGTAGTGCCCGTTGATTTTGGCCTATGATGTTGACTTGGAGGATTTTGGCCTATGATGTTGACTTGGAGGATTTTGGAGTTTCGCAATTTTCTTTTGTTCCAAAGTTATGTTCATTCATATTTACAAGTGGTCATTATTCTTTCGAGGAGCAATATGTTGTGATATCATGGGTGACAAGTTCTTTACAGGTGATAGTGATTGATTCCAAGATTACAGCAACTACATATTTGCAGGTAGCAGGTGTGGTGGAGTGGCAGAGGGAGTCAACAGGTGTCGATGTAAACACTTTCCTCGTAAAGAGGGAGTGCTAGCTTTTGGGGTTACTCTAAAAGTGTTTACATCATGTTTGAGTGCTTCATGAAATTTGGGGTAAATGTGTAGGTTCATCCCCTAGATCGTCCAAGATGGATTGGAGCATGGGAGATGGTTTGTGATGGATTTGCACTAAGGAGATAAGTTGTTTAGTGATTGTTTGACCTCAATTAGATGTTGACTTGGTATTCTTCCCTAGGGTGTTGGAGTTATCTTGACAGCTTGGTGGACGTCGTTCTTTCTGGCCACATGGGGAGATTCACTTGCTTGGAGAATGCCCTCCTTTGGAGGAGGAGCATTGTGCATCTTAGAGGAGGGAACCAGGTCCTAGACATCATAGGATAGCTTGGATTCTTGTTTGGAGGCTTGAAGTTAGCTCAGGGATGCTTGGGCTACAATAGTGTTCTTAGAGGGGTCGCTAACCCAATGGAGTACATTGCTTAGAATGATCGATGGAGTATGTGGAGGCTTGTGATGGAAGGATGTGGACATACCTTGTGTAGCTACAACATCCTGGAGCCCTTATTCTATACAACATCACCTTGGAGCATGACACATGTACCTTGGAATGGAGCGCTTCACTTGTGTTGGCCTACAAGTGCTCATTGTAGGTTGCTTGTAATGGCTTATTGTGTTGTTGCCCCCCCTTATCTCTCATATATATAGAGGAAGGAGACAGACCTCGTATCATCATCATCTATGTTACAAATATCGTCAATATATGTGTTCTTTCGCAAGTTTTTTACCTTCCCAATGCTATGGACTGAAATAATCACAATTTTTTGGAACATGAAAATATTGCTATATATTGTCAAAATATCACAAGTCCCTAAAAAAGATTGGCTTGGGCACGTTAGGATTCCTATAAAATTCAATTTTATGGAATTTTTCTCAGTTTGGAAAGGAGAAGCAAGGGATCGAGAGCAAAGAGGTCACTCACCATGAAGTTGAGGAGGGAAAATTGTATGTTGTCGTCGCCATCAGCGGACTTATTGGGAGTGGGAGTGGGAGCGGGAATTGAATATTTTTGTATTTTTGAAGTTTGCCAATATTTTTCAATATATGCCTTGACATCTCTGATATGTTGCTTATTGGACTCGTGGCAATATATTCACCAACGTTTTTGAAATATTGCTTAGAAGTACTTGTTTCTCTCACATGAGAGGCATATGCCTGGCCCTAATCATGAAAAAGCTTTAAAGGAGAAATTTTGCTATTGGGAAAAATTTGAGGTGGTAAAATATTAAGTGGGTGGACTTTCTATATCACAATAATTTCTAATGTGTGGTCAATAAAATATATTTCAGCTATAAATATTTCATGTTATAGCCAAATTCTTTTTTAACCACACCCAATATTTTGCTAACATCCTCTACATTTCCAATCCAAATTCATCCTGAAAAAATCAAGAAGTATAGTGCACATTGCAGGTTCATCCTAACAAATCTAAAAAGTTTAGTGCACACTGCAGATGTATCCTGAAAAATTCGAAAAATTTAGTGTACACTGTTGTTCACCTTGGGATTAATGAGTCTTCTATGTGGATATTTTTTCCCTCTGTATTAGTGTGTCTTCTTTCTCAAACTTTGGCCATGGATTTGTGACTGCTCTCCATGATGTATTTTTTCGCCGTAATCTATTTATGACTGCCCAAATTTCTTCACCCTTGAAGTTGATGACAACTTTGCAAGCTCATAAAGGTTCAAAGATTCAAGAGATGATAAACGGGGTGCATGATTGATAAAACCCAACACTATTAAAGGAAGATCTTTCCCATCTAGACAACAACCTTAGGCATAACTGTCCCTACAACTCTAAGATGCAAGAAAGTGTGGAGAATGGGATGGATGTAAACTCCTCACACCAAGAACAAAATGAGAATGGCAAAAGTGAAATTTTTTGCGGCACCTACTATGTTTACACAAGCTTCAAAATGTATAGAGTAGCAGAAACCTGTGTTAATGACATTCATTGTAGCTCTTTTACATGTAAGGAAAACATTATTAAACCTGGGCATTGGAAATAAATGCTGTTTTGCTGGGATGGATATAATGACAACTACGTTTTCGGATTAATGTTGTTTTGCTGAACCAGTTCTGGTTTCAGTATTTTGAAACTTGGCATGTAAAAGAAGGTTGTGCTGATGGGAGGAGAATGTAATTTTATTCTTGTCGTTGAGCTTGTCTATTGTTAAGGTTGGGTTTTGTTAGCATCATATTTGCCTTCATAAATCAAAGTGTTACAAGCTAAACATGCTTGATGAGTAATCAGATATTTGCCAATATATAAATGCAACAAGCATGTCTTTAATAACATATATAACCTTTGCCTTTGTGTTTTGAGACAGCTAAGTATCAAATACATCTTTATCTTTTCCAGAATTGTTTTTCCCAAATCAGTCCCTTTTCAACATCAGTCCATAGTAAAAACCCTTCCAAATTCCTTAATTTTACCATTTTATGACTGTGTTACAAGTGGTGTTTTCAGATTACAATGCTAAAATCTTTTAGCTGAAAGTCGCAAACCCTTTGTATACCATTGCCTTGCTAGAATGGAATAGACTGACCTATTTGAATATGACAACAGTCTGCTGTATCAACCTCATGAACGTACCTGTTCAAAACTTCAAACCATCCCTTCCTAGTAAAGGAAATCCACACCAGAACATAAGAACATTCATTGCATCTTTTATAGTTCAAAAGCTACTAACAATGGCTCCATTCCCCTTGCATAGATTACCAGTTGATATTACAATAAGCACATCACCGAGAAGTTTAGAACCTGACAAAAATCCTAAAAAAGGAGAAACTCTTCCCAAGTTATATTCTCCACCTCATAATTACTTTTACAACTTGAAATATCTATAGGCTTCAAGTCACAATTAACTTACCTTCTATGTAGAAACCAACTAGTATCGAGTTCATGTTGTTTCAATAGAGAAGATCTTACATTCACAATTAACATCCATTCCGTACAAAAGAACAATCGGTGTGCTGATAAGTTGCGGCAACAATTAGTAACTTTTGTTTTGAGGCAATGACAAAAGTACTCAGATCTCGGTAAGGGAATACTTGGAAAAACCTTACTATGATGATTCAATTTAACAAAACACAAAAAAATATATATTTCTGAGAATTGCAAGCTACCCAATAAAGTTATTTTAGGCACAGCCCTCAATTTATCTCAATAGAAGTTTGTACAAAATTGCCTTTCTACGTCTACTTGGAGATACGAAAGAAATCCTAAAAGGCTTATATCGAAATATATTATTAAAGAAATTTCAAATGTATGGATCGAAATTTTCTGTACCAACGTTTCAACAATCAAGCCCACCTTATATGGCACAAAAATCTCTTATTCTGGAAAGAGACCTTTGCAATGATCAAATGCACTTATCCTTTCATTACCAGAGGCGAGGCTTTAAGAATTAAGCTGATCTAAGAAGATGCAGGTGAGAGAAAATCGTGGCTTTCATACTTTCGGGCTTCAGCAGCTGCCATTATCCCTGTCTGCATGTCCTCACAATTTCTCAGCCGGATATGATCGAACGCAATGCTTGAGTTACACTGACACGATAGGAAGGCATCCTGGGAGCAACAACAGCTCTATAGATTTCAAATTCATTGACCGATCTATCCGACATCCATCTACAGTAATTGGCACCCATCTATGCTAGCTACAAAAATGGTTTTGTCAGCTCATCCTGAAGCAGCAAAGCAGCATCTCTCGCATTCTTTTTACTCCAAAATCCTTGCACAATAGTATTCCATGTACAATTATCAGGAATACAGTCATTGGTGAACATTTGACTGATAATATAAGCAGCTTTGTACACCTCTCCTTTCTTGCAAAACCCATCAACTAGCGAATTAAAGGTTTCCAAACTTGGGCAAATGTTCTTCGTCAGAATACTCATGTAATTCTCGAACGCCCTGTTCAAGTTCCCTCCTTTGCATAGATTCTGAATAACAATATTGTGCATGTTTTCATGAAGGCGCCTTGTAAATCTTGTTGGTGTAACACCACTCAGAACCATCTCATCCAAAAGATTGGCAGCCTCTCGTGACTTGTTCTCGGAGCACAAACCGGTTATAAGCTTCTCGTACAATCCAGCATCTGGAGAACAACGCTTGAGCTTCATTTGATCTAGAATCTCCATGGCATCTTGAATTTTTTGTTCATTGCAAAGCCCACTAATCAAAGTACTATAAGTGATTATATTAGGGGATTGGCGATTACTTATCATTTCTCTCAGAAGATCCATGGCTTCCAGAGATCTCCCGCCTTTGCAGAGGCCATGCATGAGAGCAGTGTAAGTGAACTTATTTGGGTAAATTTTACTGGCCACCATTTGATGGAAATGGTTCATGGCATCATCCAGCTGGCCTGCCATGCAGAGACCATGAATGATGGTTGTATAACTAACAACATCGGGAGCACAGCCACCCTTGATCTCCATGTCCCTGAAGAGCTCCTGCGCCTCAGCCAATCGGTCATGCTTGCAGAGCCCGTCTATTAAGGTACTATATGTGAAGCAATCAGGAATGCAGCCCCTCTTAGGCATCTCTCTAAAAACCCTAAATGCTCCATTTAATGTCTTGGGGTTCTTGCTTAAGGCCTTGATTAGAATATTGCAGGTCGATACACTGGGCTCAATGCCGACTGCATTCATGTGCGCATAGAATTGACGAGCCATCTTGAGGCGATCTTCCTTGACCAGAATAGCGAATATGGTTGTGTAAGATTTCTGGGTGGGTTTGCATTGGAAGTATTTCATTCTGTGAAAGGTTCTGAGGGCTTCCAGTGGCTTATGGGCCCGTCCGTAGGCTCTGCACATCGTTATGAAGATGTCTTCGGGGCACTGGCATTTTTCCTGATCCATCCTCAGCAATAGGGACTCAGCTGCTGCGAACTGCCCCGCACTAACCAGTCTGCCTATCATGAGCCCAAAAGTTGAGTCGTTGTGCCTGAAGCCATTTGGGTACTCGCCCGTTGCGGAGTTGAAGATGTCGAGAGCTTTTCTCACATCTCGTTCTGCCCTTATCATTTGTGATACAAATTCTGCAGTTATTTGCCTTGGCCATTTCAGTGTCATCGCTGACGCTCCCTGGCGAGGAGGAGTTTGTTTAAACGTTGAATCGAATTCGCTACCTCAAATATCCCAAAAGGACTGTGTACGAGTGATTGACGATATTACCATGTACTGGGATAGTCTTTCCCCAAGTGAGGAAGAGGTTGCAGTTATCAATGGAGCCAATGCGATACCTGGTCTTTCCTAGACGAGAAATGATGTGCATTCTATT
Organism: Pseudotsuga menziesii; assembly: GCA_001517045.1. NCBI lineage: Eukaryota > Viridiplantae > Streptophyta > Pinopsida > Pinales > Pinaceae > Pseudotsuga > Pseudotsuga menziesii. The sequence goes on along the minus strand of LPNX011173068.1, from coordinate 57,733 downwards.
TTTCACAAACAGAAAAAACTATATTTTATATTGAAAATATGTCTGGACAATAAGAATGGTGTGCAGTTATGAATAAGTGAACCCATAATATCCCGTCGATCGTATGGCTATTAATCTTATAGCAAAGTCTGTGTTTTGCCCGGTGATACATGGAGGTTTAAAATTGGGGAAGTACAATGCAAAAAATAAAATGGATATCTACAATGTGAGTAATTTATTTGAAGCAAAAAATAAAATGGATATCTACAATGTGAGTAATTTATTTGAAATTTGTGTAAGAGTTTTATGTTATTCATGATTAAAAAAGGGTTTATTTGGGGTAAATATTGAATTAAAAAAGATAATGGTATAAAATTAACTTATTTCAATTGTTTAAAAATTTTAATCAAAAATTAGGTGTCCCCTTATTCAAAATGGGTTTAGTTTTTTTAACACATTATTGAGTGTTATCTTTTCTTTTCAAGCCAAAGAAAAGTAACTTTATATTCATCTAAATCAAAGTTACATTATAACATAATTGTAAAATATCATTTCTCTAACAGACAACCAATTGACCATATAACCAATACAAAAAGTTGGCTTTCATGTTGAGCAATCTAGCCCATAGTTAAGGACTAAGGACTTACAGGACATACTATACTTCTATAGAACCAAAACAACTCTGAAAATACTATCTATAACCACTAAACATGGCTAGTTGCTTACATATAAGCTCAGCACTTTAAAAAAAATATTACATGGACAAAACAAAAGAGACTAAAAGAGTGTAAGAACTCCTTTGTCTATTACCCGGTCTTCAATATATTCCTCATAATGCAAAAAACCATCCATATGTCTCATTGCTTCCTTTGAAAGGGCGTCAGCCTCCTTGTTAAATTCCTTGTAAATTTGTGAAAAAGAAAGCTAAATAAAAGACTCATTTAATTCCAAAATTCAGCTCAACCAGTGAGAAAGGTGAAAAACATTGAGATTTGTTTTCCTAGAGACCCAATCAATAATGACCATTGAATTGCCGACAATTTGAAGGAATTGAGCACCCTTCTTTCGAGCATACCATAGAAGACCCCATAGGGCAAGCAAATATGCCTTTGTATTAGATCGTGACCCAACTCCCATCTTGAGTCTAATATAGAGATCGCTTTTGATTTTAAGCATCATTCCAGCACCAGATACGCCATTGTTTTGAGCCCCATCAAAGAACCCCACTGAGCATGAATCATTAAACTAAGGACATAATAAGGATATGTTCTTCACCTTCTCCTTGGAAATGTTAAATTCTTTAAACTAACCAATAGCTTGAAAGCATACTTAAGAACGGGAAGGTTGCTTCCTTCAAAAATGAAATGATTCCTTGTTTTCCAAACTTCCCAAGAGACAAATAAATGAAGCTCTTTATATCTAGATCTTTTACAAAACTAATTCAGCATAATATCCTGAAAAGTGGAATGTTGTTATGTATCTAAATATTTATGAGCAATTATTTTAAATGTTAAATGTAATATTAGTTAAAACCTAATGTAGGGTCACACCATTTCATCGAAACAGTGTGTTTTGACCTATAAAAGGTATTCTCACTTATTGTAAAAATCATCATTTTAATAATTATTTTCATTGTGGCTAAATTCGAAATATGTGGGTTTCGTTTTCTCCGCTTCAAATGGTATCAGAGCCAGGTTTGGCTCCTTGAACTCCACCAATCATATGCACCACCCAGTTGCTCCATCCCCTCGCTCTTCCCCACGCCAGTCCAACCTCCGCACTCACCCTCCACCACCGCACTCTCCCATCCACCCTCCACCACACCGTGCTTCTCCACCTCCACCTCACCGCGCTTCTCCATTTGCTCCACCTCCCCCATCTGCTCCACTGCTTGTGTTCTCCACCTCCACGCATTCCCTCCCACCCACCTTCACATCCTCAACTCGCGCTCCCAATCAGTGCACGCCCAATCTCCCTGCCTCTGCCACCTTCTTCACCACGTCGCCACTTCTCCTGCAAGCGCCACCCCATCTTCCTCATGTCGTTGCTCCATCCCCTTCATCTCCCTCACGCCTGCTACACTTCTCCCAACGCTCCGCCTCCATTCCCACCTCCACGCAACCTGTATAAAAACAAAAAAAAAACATTATAATATTTCAACTTTGTTTTATTATTACTAAAACAAATAATAAAATAAAGATTGTTTATTACATAATAATTAATTATTATCTTTAAATCTCACCATCCGTAGTAAAACGGAAGAAAAAAAAAACCCTCTTTCTACAAGGAGTATGTCAGAAATGAAGGAAATTAAGGATAGAATAGAGATTTTGGGAAAAAAACCAAGCCCGTGATTCTAAAAATCTCAAAGGGTTACACTCAAGACTTGGCCAAATCAAAGCAGAACTACACAAAGGCAAAAACGAATTATCAGAAACTATCAAAAAAGAAGTCAACGAAGCAGTATCTTGGGAGATGGAAGGAGTAAAAAGGGAAATATCAGTATTGTTCGAATCCGGATTAAGAAAACTTGAGCAACATTTAGAAGACACAATTACCACATTAGTTGGCAAGGTGTCAAAGGAAGACCAACCATCCTCAAGTTCAATCCATCATAAGACAGTTCCTCCCAGAAGGGAAATTCCACAAGAAGAGATCGATCATAATCACTCTCCAAATCATGAACAATCGCTCTCTCCTCCAAAAATAAGTGGATATCAAATGAAACCCAAGTTAGAATTGTCAAAATTCAATGGCGACACAAAACAAAGTGTGGTGTGGATCAACAAGGCAGAAGAATTTTTCTCCATACACAATATCACATCCGATGAAGAAATGATAAAATATGCCTCGATGCAACTAGAAGATCGAGCATACAACTAGTACATGTGGTGGAAGGTTACAACATGGACAACTAAGCACAATTGGAACACGTTCAAAAATGATCTCTGTAAGAGGTTTAAAGATTTAAAAGAAAAAGACTTATTCGCAAAACTCACCAGACTGCAGCAGAAAGGTGACGTCAATGAATACGTCGACGAATGGGAATCCATGGTGACACGTGTGCCAAAACTCACAGACACTCAACTTCTACAAACTTATGTGTACGGACTAAAACCCTATATCAGAGATGAACTAGAGCTATTAAATGTAAACCTTGGATAAAGCGAGACGCAAGGCAAAAATCATTAAGGACAAAATAAAAAAGACATGAAACAGGAACCATGATAAAGATCGAAGGTCCGTCCAAAATACCAAAACCAACACCAAATACCAGCCACCACATCTAAGAAGTGACAACAAACCCACTTTAGAAGTCCAATGAATGAAAGAAGGAAAATTTAAATATTGCAGAGAGAAGTGGGACCCAAGACACAGATGTTTGAAAAAAGAGACCACCAAGAACTTATATCAATGTGAAGCAGAAGAGGAAGACAAGTCAGACAGCAGGGAATCTGACATAGAAGAAACATGTGACATCCAAAATCCTCCGCCAGATTCAGAAGATGAAGAAACACCCAAGATATCAATTGTAACCATAACAGGAATACACCAACCACAGACATTAAAACTTAAAGGGCATATAAAAAATAGCAATGTTGTCATCCTATTCGACCCGGGAAGTACCCATAATTTCATTAACGTAAGTGTTTCAAAGAGGATTAACCTTTTCATATATCCAGTGCCCAACATGAAGATAAGGTCGCAGATGGAAAGAAGATTGAAAAAGTGGGAAAATGCCACAAAGTTAAGCTACAAATACAAGACTATAACCTTGAGTCAAAATTTTACGCAATACCTTTAGGAGGAGTTGATGCAGTATTAGGAATTCAGTGGCTGCAAACACTAGGTACCTACTTAGCAAACCACCGAGAACACTTTATAAAGTTTAAGTGGCAAGGAGAAAAATACAAATTGTATGGATTCCAACCCCCTCACACACAAATTGTGTCACCCCACAAAATGGAGAAGCTAATTCAAAAGGGAGCACCAGCATATGTCGTACAATGCCAAGAGATGGAATCACTAACTTCAGAAGTAGTTAAACCAGGTCAACCAGAGATCCAAGGACTAATCCAAAAGTACAAAAAAGTATTCGAATATCTCCCCATGGAGTTACCACCAGAAAGGAAGATCGAGCATGTCATCGAAATCAAGTATGGATCAAGCCCTGTCAATGTTAAACCCTATAGGTACCCACACCATCATAAGACAAAGATTGAAAGATTAATCTACGATTTACTGAAGTGTGGAGTGATTACAGAAATTCAGAGTCCTTATGTTGTACCAGTAGTACTGGTATGAAAGAAGGATGGGTTATTTAGTCTATGCATAGACTACGGAGGACTAAACAAGATAACTATTAAAGAAAAATTCCCCATTCCATTTATCGATGAAATGTTGGACGAGCTACATGGAGCAAGGTACTTTTCAAAATTAGACCTAAGGTCGGGATATTACCAAATCAGAGTAAGGCTATAAGATGTGGCAAAGACAGCTTTATGAACCCATGAAGGACATTACGAGTTTAAGGTAATGCCTTTTGGGCTAACTAACGTTCCATCGACATTTCAAGCAACCATGAATAACCTATTTCAACCATTCCTAAGGAAGGTTGTACCAACTATTTTTTATGACATCCTTATATACAGTAAGACATGGAAGGACCATTTCATACATCTGGAACAAGTACTATCTATTTTAAAAGAAAATCGGTTTTACGCCAAGATGTCCAAATACACGTTCGGTAAGGAATAAGTGAGTTATCTTGGTCACGTAATATCTAAAGAAGGAGTCAAGGTAGATCCAGAAAAAATCAAATCAATCATAGACTAGACCAAACCTACTAACATCTCCAAGTTAAGGGGATTCCTTGGGCTAACTGGATACTACAGAAGATTCATCCGAAATTATGCACACATAACCACACCCTTATCCAACCTTGTAAGAAAAAATGCATTCTAGTGGAGTGAAGAAGCGGATAAATGTTTTGAATCCTTGAAAGGAATTATGTCCTCCACACCTATACTAGCTACCCCAAACTTCTCCAAACCATTTGTAATAGAATGTGACGCTTCAAGTTATGGTTTGGGAGAAGTACTAATGCAAGATGAACACCCGATAGCTTTTGAGAGAAGGAAATTAGACAAGCGAGAACAATTGAAGTCTACATACAATAAGGAAATGTTGGCAATTATGAAGGCATTGGAAAAGTGGTGACAATACCTCCTAGGGAGGTCTTCAATACCTACTTCAACAGAAAACATTGTCCACATAACAACATAAGTGGATAGAAAAAATCGTTGCTTTCGACATGGAAATAATACACAAAAGGGGAAGGAAAATGTAGTCGCGCATGCACTCTCCAGAAAAGATGAGGATATTACCTCTTACTCCATCTCAATCGCAATTCCAAAATGACTAGATGAAATATGAAGCGAATACGCCAAGGACCCAGAAACAAGCACTATAATTAAAAATTCCAACCATGACCCCAAGTTTGAATGGAAAAACGTTATCCTTTGGTATAATGGGAGGATTTATTTAAACTCAAACTCTAAGTTCAAGGTTAAGGTAATGAAGGAATCCCATGATTCACCAGCCGCATGACACGTAGGCTTCTTTCTTATTATAATGCAAGAAGGTCATTTTTCTAGAAGGGAATGCAAAAAGATATCCAGCAATATGTGGCAGAATGTGACAAATGCCAGAGGAACAAAAGAGAAAATGTTTTAACCCCGGGGTTACTCCACCCCCTGCACATTCCAAACCATAAATGGGAAGAGATATCAATGGACTTCATCGATGGGTTACCTCCGTCGGAAGGAAAGGACAAAATTCTTGTAGTGGTCGATCAATTAACCAAATTTGCACACTTCATGGAAATAAAAAAACAGACACAACAAAACAAATTACAGATATATTTTGCAAAAATATCTACAAATTACATGGCTTCCCAAAATTCATCGCCAGCGACAGAGATGCAAAATTTAATGGAAAATTTTGGAGGGAATTTTTCAAACAAGTAGGCACATCACTCAATATGAGCTCAGCTTACCGCCAAACAGATGGCCAGACTAAAGTTGTAAATAAATGCCTAGAAGCATATCTACGTTGTTTCGTAACAAATAAACAAAACCATTGGTCTCAATGGTTACACTTAGCAGAATGGTGGTACAATTCAACATACCACACCTCCGCCAAAATGACCCCTTCCAAGCTTTATATGGGTATGAACCTCCAAATTGTAAGGAGTTAGTTCTAAACGACACTAATGTTCCAGAAGTAAGGAACCAACTAGAGAAATCTCAAAAAACAATTGAATTACTCAAGGATAACTTAGTCATGGCACAAAATCGTATGAGGCAACAAGCGAATCAACGTAGAACTGAAAGAGAATTTGAATTAGGAGACTGAGTGTTCGTAAGACTCCAACCCTATAAACAGGTATCCCTTAAAATTGGAGGAAAAAACAAGTTGGCCCCAAAGTTCTATGGACTGTACTAGATTACCAAGAAGATTAGTCAAGTTGCGTATAAATTACACTTACCTAATAAAAGACGTATCCACAATGTCTTCCATGTATCATGTCTCAAAAAAATGTTGGGGCAACATCAAACAATACTTCCTATATTAGATGATGAAGGAAGGATCATTTGGGAATCGGAGGCAATCATTGCAACCAGAGAAAGAAGGCTTCGTTCTCGAACACTCAAGGAATATCTCATTAGGTGGAAGAATTTTCCAGATGAAGACGCATCATGGGAGACAGTACAGTTTCGTCAATAATACCCATCCTTACCCTTTCTTTGAGGACAAAGTGTTCTAAAATACGACGGAAATGTTATGTATCTAAATATTTATTAGCAATTATTTTAAATATTAAATGTAATATTAGTTAAAACCGAACATAGGGCCACACCATTTCCTTGAAACAGTGTGTTTTGACCTATAAAAGGTCTTCTCACTTATTGTAAAAATCATCATTTTAATAATTATTTTCATTGTGGCTAAATTCGAAATATGTGGGTTTAGTTTTTTCCACTTCAAATGCGCCCAAATATCTCTGAAGTTTAGAATTTCTTGACAAAAACTCCAAACTCTGCTCACAAAATGACAAGAAATGAAGAGATGTGAAACCAATTCATAGTCTTGAAAACAAAGAAAGCAGACACCTAGACCCTTGAAACCTCTTCTTAACAAGTTATCCCAAGTAAGAATTCAATTTTCCAGACACAACCATATATAGCATTTGATTTTTGCAAGAATCCTCCATTCCCATATTTTATGGGCCCACCATTTTGGGGATGTCTCAATATTTTTAGAGATAAGAAAATCATAAGCCTTTTTTGCATAGATCCTGCCATTTGAATCGTTCCAATCCCAAACTAGGACATCTTTTCTTTTAGATACTATGATCCCTGCAAAATTAAGAGATAAAACAAAATTGTCCCACTCTACTTCCTACGACCTTGTGGTTCCTAGCTCAATCGAGTAAAGCCATATAGAACCAGAATACCTCAAAAAACTTGACTTATACATTTGCGTTGACACTTCAATATTCAGGGACTATAAATAAGAAATTAACTGCACAGAGAGATGATAATTATATTTCAAACCAATAATAGGATTGATTCCTATACAAGCTTGAATCCCTTTTCCAACTTGCCAGCTCAATCTTTTTTCTAGAATCGGTAGTTTTATATATAACCCTTTCCATATAACAAATGTGTTGGAATGAAAAGCAGGAGAATTATGGATCCACTGGGAAATAAAACCAAACTTTAAATACTTACTTTTTAAAACCTCGCATCAAATGACAAAGACTATGGCCAAAAATATCCCTCCAAAGTGTTTTAACACCAAGAGCATCACCAAACCAAAAAAAATGCTTCAACCCCCAACCTACCATTTTTTTAGGAAGAGAAATACTTTGCCATGAAGTTAAATGAAACTTGGAAGAGTTCAAATTACCAAACTAAATGAATTGAAACATTCTTTTCATGGTGACCTCCAACACAAACCTCATAACCATAGCTAAAGACAACCAATAAATAGGAATACTTTGAAGAACGAAATTTGTCAGGACTAATCTTCCTCCCAAGGATAAGAACCTAAAAGACCAATTGCTTATTCTTCTCTCCACCCTTTGAATGATGCAGTTCCAATCTTCTTTTTTATAATTATTCGGCTTTAAGAAAAACCCAAGGTATATAAAACCATCTTAAAAGTGTAGCATCTAAAATGGAGGAAAGCTTGAAATCTATTCACACAGACCCTGCTCGAGTTCGACCTCATAACTATAAAGAAAATAGACTTCTTAGAGCTTACTCTCGTACTTGAAGCATAGCAAAATGATTTGATAACCTTCGAATATATCCTCCATTCATGAACAAAAACTCTTCTGAATAATAGGACATCATCGACAAATAATAAGTGGGAAATATGCAGAGAGAAAGAAAATCTAATACCTTGAATATGTTTCTCTACTTTTGCTGAATTTATAAGAAAACTTAATCCTTCAATAACCATAAGAAAGAGCAAAGGAGATAATGGGAAACCTTGGAATATCCCTCTACCTCCTTTGAAGAAAGTAGTAGGATGACCATTAATAAGGATTGAAAAAATTGTGCTAGTAACACAAGACATTATCCAATGTGATATCTCTACAAGGAATCCCGATTGAATCAAGACAAAATGAAGAAATGTCAAGTCAACCCTATCATAAGACTTAATGAGATCCATTTTCAAATTGAAGGCTTTCAACTTCTTCTGGAAATGATATGCAATTACATTGAGGGGATGGGTATCCCCACACCCAAATGATGGGTCTAGTCTTTTTTTATAGTTATGGAGGGTCAAGTATCCCCACACTTCAAGGATGGGTTTAGTCTTTTCTGACTTATTTGAGAAAAAACTAAGGGCGTGCAAGCCATTCAACTTTGAAAACCTCTTGTGTTGCTAGACATCGATGCCACTCGATAGACATTTGGTCTTGAAACCATAACCTCTTGAAGTTCACAAATTAAGGAAGGTATGTTTGACTAGCGAAGCTATAGGTCATGCCTCAAGTGTGCAACTATTGACGTATAATATTTATGAAATAAGAGATTTTATAGTTGTAGAAGCTATTCTAAGAGATCATAAATAAGTGTATTCTATTGGATTTCACATCAACACTAATAAAATGCACCAAATACCTAGACTAGTAATAAAACACGTGTGCACATAAATGAAACAATACAACAAAACTTTACTACTCACTTTTGTGTCTCTGTGAATTCTTAAGTAACACCTTTTTTTTGCCTTGAAATATGTTTGTATATATTGGGATTAAGTCAACTAGAGGTTAGAGTTAATCAGACTATACTTTGCATTGTTTATACATGTCACTCCAAACACTCCCAAGTAAGATGCAAGAGCACCATCCACTGGGAATCAAACATGGGCCAGTTAGTAAAACTATAGTTTATTTACTGTTGGGCCACAATTTAACCCATAACTTGTATATATGATTGATAACCATGAAACCAAAATCAATCCATAAGTAATCCATGAATTATTAAAATAATAGACTCCATATATAAGCTTAATATGGTATAAGTTAATGCTAGCACATAACTACAAAATTAAGCTAAGTTCACACTATTGTTTCAATAACATTGTGTCCCTCTCTCATGTAACTTTATGATTATGTAGGTGGATCATTCTAAATACAAAGAAATAATAAATACATTGATCCCCTAATTCTGTTAAAAGTCGCTTATGTGTGCTAGTTTATTAGGTGTGTGAGTTTACAGTGTGAATGGACTTACCCTGCCACCATTAAGTCACTTTTAAAGTGATTCACTCAATGCAGTTGGTTATGAACCTTCTATTGATGAGTTCAAATCCAAGACAAGAGCTTCAACATTATTGGCCATTCATTATGTGTTAGTTGGATGGGGGCGTGATTCTAAAGTGTCAATGGACATATTTTGATGCCATTAGGTCACTTTTAAAGTGATTTATTGGTGGAGTTTCCTATCTGATGCAGACCCTCCGGTTGCAACTCCTTCCCACACCTGGAAATTAACAAACATGATTACACTAAAATAATAAAAGGAATAGGGTGTTAGTTTTTATAGATCTAATTAGCTTAATTAGGATCTTTGTCTAAAAGAATAACAAGTACAACTAGATGCATAAGATATAACAGATACACAAGACACAAATATTTTCACCGGGGAAACCATAAAGCAGAACACCCCGCAAACTTCCTCAGAATAGTATAGTCACAAAGACTTTGTCATAAGATGATCAATCCCAGTAATAAGAAGTATTCAACAGTTATATATCTCTCCTCCCTTCTCTCACTCTCTCTCTCTCTCACGTGAACTTGAGTGAGTGTGAGGTGTGTATAAATGAGGGAGAGAACCTCCCTATTTATTCCCTTCAAGTGACTAACCTTTTACATGACTGGGGCCGACTTGTTTCCCTAACAAGGCCAGCTTGTTTCCCTAACAGGGCCAACTTCTCCTAGAGAGAATCCAAATACACATTACATGATGTTACTGTTAGTCGAAAATACACACCTCCTGCAGACAAGAGCCGGTTCCCTAGTCTGAATGGTTCAGATCTAGAACAAAACACAAACATAGAATTCTAGACTCTCCCTAGATCTGGTTAATCACTTGAATGGAATGCCATGATGCTTCTCTCAAAGGTTTTCCTCACTATCCTCGTAGAAGAACCTGTAAAATATGGAAGACAACAAAGAAAACATGATAGCATATAATATAATCAACTAGATCTATGCTTGTGACCAAGGAATCAAGCAATATAAACACATGAAACAGTAAATATGGGAAATAAAAGACATTCTTTATTAATCAATGATTGGAGAGACTACAACCTTCATGCCTTGGTGTTGAGAGTTCCTTCCAATGGCTCCTTGCCTCTAACTTCACCTTTCCTCCAAAGACTCAAGAATGATTTTGACAGAGTTTGGGTATGAAACACAATTCTTACTCCCCTTGTCCCATGGGGGATCAGCTAGTATTTAAAGGCATGGGAGGATAGGCATGGTTGAGGATCTCATGGGTGAGGTGCATATTAGATCCTAAAAGGGAGGATCTCGAGCTCCAGCTGGTCCTAAACCATAGGGATGAGGCTCCACATAGGCAAGCTTCGAGAATCCTCTCGAAGCTTTTCTTTTTGCCTTCAAAACTCGAGCACCGCTTTTCCAAAGAAGCAAACAGGCAGTGATAAGGGGGCATCACTTTTGGTAGTAAGGGAAAGAGTGGTGGCACCTCTCTTTTCTCATGTATCAGGAGCGGTGTTGGCTCTTTGCTTCTTGGGCAACGCTTTTGGTCAATGGGGAAAGAGCGTTACCAGCTCAAAAGAGGGAGAAAATGAAAGGGGTTAATTTATTGCTTCATTTATCTAGGGAAACTCCGAGGGATTGGAGCAGTCAAGGGGATACCTATCTCATAACATGAGGGTGATGAGATTTCGGTATAACAAAGATGCCCCCCAAAGTATAATGGCTAGAGGGAAACGATAGGCAATATACTTTGAAAGAACAAGGTATAGTGTCGAGGCAAAGGTCCAAAGGTCGGAACTTCTCAAACATCACCAACTGTCTACAATACATTTTGATACATTTCCTAAATGACTCACAACATGGCTGCCGACCAATACAATGTAGATCCATGTGAGATACAAAAAAGTCATGGCTACTAAAATACAACGTAGATCCATGCGAAGAAGACTCAAATTTGGACATAGCTACGAGACATACAATGTAGATCTATGTCATACAGAAGTAAATTTGAGCACATCCATGAACATACAAATGTGGATCCATGCTAGGACTCATCCAAATACTCCATCGCAACCTAGGGAAAGCAATGAACGCTTAACAAATACCCAGGGTCTTCGTCTCGTCTTCCATAAAGTACGATTCTATCCATGTGATTACGATGATCTGAAGTCGAACATGGTAGAAACCACTTGATTACTAGTCAATGATGTGAACCGTTAACAAGTGTGAGGGAGATCACCATTAATGTCAATGATTCCCAAGGTACTCTAGTACAATCTATTGAATGTGAATATAGGTCTTGGTGTCGAACACCCAGAAGAGTCTTTCGATCAAAAGTCAATGATGTGAACCTATGTCAAAAGTGAGAGAATCTGTCATTAGGGAAGACAGATCTCAAGGTACTAAACTTGTTTCTAAGACTAATTCTTGGATGATGAGTTGACATCGACAGGAATATCTCGTCGAAGGAGGGCCATGATGAATCCCACATCGACGACACGAAACTTGGAACAAAATTCTAGAATTTTGTAGCTAATTTAATCATAGGACTGGCTCAAAAAATTTGTTTTGACTGCAGGTGTAAACTCTCAAAACAGTTTCCCTTTTGAACATAAGGCGGCATGATCGAAGACTTGGCAGCATTGACTTGATGAGGCGGAACACAATGCGACAACGGACAATGCAATCTTTGAGAGACTCAAAGGAGTGGCATGATTCATGAAAGTGGATCGACTCGAAAACAAGCTGAATACCCAATTGACTGAATGAAATGCAGACAAGTGCCATGTTCAAAGGTGACTAACAACTGCCATTATTGCAAGATGTTTTCCCTTTCCCTTAATTTCCCCATCATGATTGATGACTGTCTCTTTTCATTTTTACGAGTTCAAAGAGGGTAACAAACATTGGTTTTAGCTCATCCGAAGATAAGTCCATTCCCATACATTTCACAAACCTGAGAAAGGAGGGGTTTGTTCCCAAAAAAGGGTCTTGCAATGTTTAGTTTAATGGGTCCAACGAAAGAAAACTCGGTGTAGTTCATGTTTAGAGAGTCTGAACAAACTAAAGAAAACTCCAAAGGGTCCTTTTTCATATGATTTAGTCCCTAAGGCCGAAAAAGTATAAAATAATACCTTAGAGAACTCTTCTAGTCATGATTGGCTGGAGTGTTCATTTTTCGTAAATAGTCTATCCGAATCGAAAAAGAGATAACCTACCGTCGGAGAGATGACTCTTCAAATACTTTTACGAGTATGAAGAAGACAAGTACTCGACTATCTTTTCACATTTTAAGAGTCCGAAAAGAGCTTAAAGAAAACTCTATTAGAATTTTTCATGTTTGAATCCAGAGCACGAAAAATTAATCAACTAAGCTCAAACTAAATTTCAAGTTTTAACCAGAGCACGAAAAATGAAAAGTAAGCTCAACACCATCTTATTGTTTTTAACGAGCTCAAAGATCAGTTGAAAGAATGCTCGAAGATTGGTTTCATTTTTACGCAAGCTCGAAACCAATGGGTAAACTATGCTTGAAAAAATCCCATTAACATGATATATAGAGGTTGGAAGCTTGCCCCTAGCATGATTGCTAGCGAAGCTTACCCCTAGCATGGTTGCCAAGGGCTCGACATGCCCCCAAGCTTCGTTTCATTTGACGATTCTTCTTCCATACCCAACCTAAAAACCTGGTTACTAATGTGAAAATGTTCACTAGGGGGGTAGGAAGAACGAGAATCAGGCAGGTGAAAAGAAGGTTCAAGTTCTAACACTAAAGTGAAGACTCGAGTCAAGGGAAGGGGATCTATTTCATTTTTACACAAGCTTGAAACAGAAGGTTACTATGCTTGGAACATGGTTTCATTTTTATGCAAGCTTGAAACCAAAAGGTAAACTATGCTTAAGGACACCTGCTTCATTTTTTAACGAGCTTGAAATAGAAAATGAACTATGCTCAGGAATGGTTTCATTTTTATGCCAGCTTGAAACCAAAAGGTAAACTATGCCTGAGGATATCCATTTCATTTTTTAACGAGCTTGACATAGAATAAGAACTTTACTCATAGGCATTTGTTTCATTTTTTAACGAGCTTGACACAGAATTGGAACTATGCTTGCAACAAGTTTTAAGCCAACATGATGTCTAGAGGTTGGTGGGTTGCCCCCTTACATAAGCATCTAGTAACTTAACTCCAGTATGAAGTCCAGAGGTTGGAGCCATGCCCCCCATTTTACCTATGATGGGAAGAAGTTAATTAGAAGGGGAAAGAGCCACAAGAACATGTAGGACATTCAGGGAATTATGATGACTAGGAGTCACATGATAATCAGGTTTAACAAAGGAAAACTGATCAACGGTCACAATCTTCCCATCATGGGGAAAATACATCACTCGAAAGAGTGTGGACACTACAACTTTCATGGCGTAAACATAATCACGTCCAAGGAGTAGATTGAAATCTAAAGGACCTTGGACTACCATAACATCGATGCAGACAGTTTTTCCTTCCAAAGTAATAGGCAACTGAGGAAGGATCCCTAAAGGCGCTGTAGGTCTTCGATTAAAATCCAATATCTGATTGGTAGCTGGCACAAGCGGAGGAGAACTTAAATCTTTCCAAGAAGTTGAGGATAGAATACTAACAGAAGTCCCTTCATCAACAATAGTGCGAAGTATCCACCTAGTAGTAACATTCACAACTATCTGGAAAGGAACACTCGAATGAAGACAAGACTCTGTTAGGTTACTCCAGTCAAAGAAAATAACCTCACTACTTAGAGAGGGTTCTGTCAAAAGAGAAAAAACTTCTTCTTGTCGAGAACAATCAGAACGAAGCATAAAAACTTTAGCAAGTTTAAGTTCATTCTCTACTGGAAGAGAAGAACAAGACAAAGATTTGGTCAAAACGACTACTTCAGTCATAACACTCTCTGATGAAAGAGTGGGATCAGGTGGAGATGACATTGAATCGACCACTTTAACTTCACTCTTCAAAAGAAGAGTGGGCTCAACCGCAGATAAATCTAAATTGACCACTTTAACTTCACTCTTGGAAGGAAGAGTGGGATTGACCGTAGATGAAACCGAATCAACCACTTTAACTTCACCCTTCAAAGGAAGAGGGGGATCAACTAAGGATGGACTTGGATTGACCACTTCAATTTCACTATTCAACAAAAGAGTGGGATCGACCGAGGTTAGAACTGGATTGACCACTTTATCAACCAATGGGGGTTCAAGAGACAACTTACGATAACCTGTTGGAAGCCGTTGACGAAAAACAGTAATATCTTCCAACAACTTAGAAGCTTCGTCCATGTGAGGACAAAGGTAACTAAAGTGCATGTCCTTACAAAGCAAGCAAATATTTCTGACTTTAACCTTCCGACTCTTAACCACAGAAGCACTGGTTGAGGGGGGATCATCAGTATGATGACCAGAGGCTGATGACATCAGTTTCCAGGAAACCTTAGACTAGTCTTTTAAAACTAGGGATAGACCATGACAATCTTTCAGAAGGTGATCACCCTTGCAAAGCCTACAATGGAATTTGGGTTTATGTGGTCTTTAGGTGTGTAGATCAACACTCTTCGCACTGGCAGGAGTGATTGGTTGAGACTTGGTTGTTTGTTTGTTTTTCTTCTTCTTAATCTTCCTTTTCTTCTTCTTCTTATCCACCTGACTACTAGTACTACAACTTTCAACAGGCGAAGAGGTAGAAATGGGAGAAGACACATCTGGTGAAGAAGGAGAGGGATCAACATGAGGTTGATGCTCTTGCAATGAAGGATTAGGATCAGATGCAACTGGTGTACATGGGATAACTGGACTGGAGAATAACCAAACAAGTAATCCAATAGTCAATCTAGGAGCGGTGCCCAAGATGATGATTTGAAAAATAAAAAAGCAACAGAAAAGGAAGTTACAGACTGAAAAATGAACCCAAACAATCACCAAAAAACCCAGTGAACCAAAAATATGAAGATTCAAAGGCAGACAGAGGCAAAATAATCAAATTCAAAGCAGACCTACAAATCTGTGCATGGAAAAGTAGATCTAGAAATTGAAAATGAAGGTGGAGATTCCAACTTACCAATGATCTAGAATTCGAAGTAGATCCCCAGTTTGGTTGCCACTTTTGTTAGCCGAAAATACACACCTCCTGCGAACAAGAGCTGGTTCCCTGGACTGAATGGTTTAGATCTAGAACAAAACACAAACACAGAATGCTAGACTCTCCCTAGATCTGGTTAATCACTTGAATGGAATGCCATGACACTTCTCTCAAAGGTTTTCCTCACTATCCTCGCAGAAGAACCCGTAAAAGATGGAAGACAACAAAGAAAACATGATAGCATACAATATAATCAACTAGATCTATGCTTGTGACCAAGGAATCAAGCAATATAAACACATGAAATAGTAAATATGAGAAAGAAAAGACATTCTTTATTAATCAATGATTGGAGAGACTACAACCTTCATGCCTTGGTGTTGAGAGCTCCTTCCAATGGCTCCTTGCCTCTAACTTCACCTTGCCTCCAAAGACTCAAGAATGATTTTGACAGAGTTTGGGTATGAAACACAATTCTTCCTCCCCCTGTCCCATGAGGGATCAGCTAGTATTTAAAGGCATGGGAGGATAGGCATGGTTGAGGATCTCATGGGTGAGGTGGATATTAGATCCTAAAAGGGAGGATCTTGAGCTCCAGCTGGTCCTAAACCATAGGGATGAGGCTCCACATGTTGATGTATTTGTAACTTCAGAATGTATTCACTTGTATATCTTATGTATCGTACCCCGATGTTTATTCTGGGAAGTATCTATAATGTAATTGAGTCATTTCATGCCCCGATGTTCCGATCGGGAGATTCAATAATGTAAATAAGTCATGTAAAGTCATTGAGGTTAACCCTCCATTGTAAGTTGAGGCAATAGTCCCCACGTTTGTGTCAAGGTTAACCCTCCTTGTTGATTGAAGGGAAAAGTCCCCATAGTTGTGGGGAACTAGGGTTATTAGACTCTCCTAGAGATGTTGGATCTATTAAGTAATTGTTAAGTGGGGCCTACATGTTAAAGTGGAAATTAAGTGAACGAAAGAATATAAATAGAGAGTCAGCCTCTCTATTTATCACACACACACACACTCATTGGGGCGCATGAGTGAGAGAGAAGTATCTCTCTCAAGTGAGTGAGAGAGAGAGAGAAGTTGTGGAGATCATATTTATGTTTTTGGGTTATACTACTGCTATTGGTGCTCATTCTATCTCTAAGGAAGTTGTAGGGTTTTCTCCTTTATGGTTTCCCCAAGGAAAATTCTTTATGTCTCTTGTCTCTTGTGTTTATTGCTGTGCATGTTATTCTCTCAGATAAGATCCTAAGATCATAATGCTAGCTTGAATGATAAAAATATAACATGGTATCAGAGCTAACCTGAGAAGAAGACATTATGTAGCTGCAGAATCTATGGCTTCTTACTTTTTGGGTCTCTCTCCACAATCCATCAGCAAAAGTATGCTAGGTTGACTCTCCATTGAAGGATGCATCTTTCCGTCGAAGCAGAATTCGATTCTGAACATTTTCAGTTTTTGGTGCAGGAAATTAGGGCTTCTTAAAGAAGAAGAATTTTTGAGTGAGCTCAGCATAGGACTGCTCTCCTCATCAAAATTGAAGTTTAGAGACCTGGGTCTAGATTTTTGGTTGGGTATAACTCTGGAAAATCCCTAAAATACTAAAACTGATAAGTTCTGGTACAATCGCTATATCTCAGGATTGGAGAAGGGTTAGGAGCTGAAAATTTCATAGGCTGAATATAAAATCCTGATTTACATTGTTTCCAAAGTTCACCCTCAAATTCAATATATTCTAGGAGATATGATTCCTCCAAGTTAGGGTTCCATCCTCTCCCAGGATTCATCCCCGAATAGGACACCTGGGGATAATTGCTATATCTTGGGATACAAAGGTCCAAATGAAATTTCTAAAGATGTTCCAAAAATGGCACCGAATATACTTTCTGTGGTCCAAGTTTCAGACCCAGAAGATGAAACAATGACACTTGGCAGTCCGTACAACTTCGCTATGCTGAACAGTCCTGAAGGAGGTCATCTTGGGAAAACGCTCATAAGTCCCAATTGGTGAAACCAATTTTGATGAAACCTATGTTGTTGGAATAGGGACATGCGAGGCTACCTCAGTACAAAGTTTAAGACACAGAGGAGTAGTAATTTTGGAGATACCATAAAAATAGTATCAGGAATTTCTGCAGAAGAAATTGGAAAACTAGGGCTTCCTGTTCTGGGAGCTTCCCTCCACTGTTTTTAGAAAATGAGTACATTGGATAGATCATCTTGAAGAGGTCTATATTTCTATCCAATTAGATTTGAAAGATTCCAAGTTTTGAAAATTAGGGTTTCTCTAACAAACCCTAAATCAGTCAGCTATGGAACCAGGACGGACACCTCAAATCGCTAAGATCTAATCCTTTGCTATTTTCATTTAAGGTTCTCATTTCAAAGTGATCTATCACATTAGCTTGATGATAAGCTTGATGAAGTTGACAACTTCCAAGCATGGAAGTATCCGATCTCTCTGAAGAAAATGAATTGGACACCTACATGAGTAGAGAGGTTCTAGTTCCAGAGGGAGATGAGGCTCAAAGCCTTACACAAGAAGAACTTGGTCAAGGCCAAGAAGATCATTGTTGATTCAATCATTGATCAACTTGTACCACAAGTGTCTTCCCTAAAGACATCGAATATGTTTGATTCCTTGACCAAGATATTTGAAGGGAAGAACATAAATCATAATATGACCTTAAGAAACCAGTTGAATAATGTGAAGATCCAGAATGCAGAACAACTTGAAGCGGTAGAAGAAGTAGTGGAGAATGCATAAGTAGTGATAGCCACCTTGAATGGCCTCCCATGATCATGAGATTCATTCATGTGAGGAATGTGTGCTAGAAGGAAGTGATTACTTTCAACAGACTCTGGGAAGAGCACACACAAGAAGAAGCACGACTCATAATAAGAGAAAAGAAGATGGGAGCAACTGAAGATCAAGCTCTCACCATCCAAAGAAGATCCCTCAAGTGATGAAGAATATCAACTCTTGAAGAACCTCTTATCCATATTAGCATTTGGATAAGAAACGATGCTATTATGAATGAAGAAGATGATGAAGCTGAAGGCTCAAGAAGGAGTCTACCCACGAAACAAATAAAGATAAGTATTCAATTGTCATTTCATGATATTGTTTTTGTCATGCAATTTGTTTATATTCAGTTCATGTATTATGCATGATAGAATGTTTGCATTAATGACAGTATACTACTAATATGCATGTGATGGGTAAGTAGCTCATGGTTCTATACACCTCTCCATTTATACTTATCTAGAATGAAACCTCTTTGCTGACATATTGGATTAGTGCACAATCTCAATGTTGTCCTGGTAGAGATGAAAGGAATCTAGAAAGTTTCCATGAGATATGGATGAATGTTGTATTGGCTAAAATAGTTGCATGATCATATATTTATGCATAAGAATTTGCTGTCATGAATATTCCTTATGAAATGTTTCTAACCATACAAATGCATTTGAATTGTAGGAAAGATCGCGTAAAATTGCCTACAAGCAAAGAAGGATGAGACTTGTTCCGAAGAACAAGTGATGACGGTTCAAGATGAAGAATAATATGACGAATGCAGCGACATCATTGATGCAGAACCTGCCAGCTATGAAGAAGTAACCAAGATGAAAGGGAAGACCAGTTCAAGAAGAATGATGTCTAGGATATAGTATCGATACATGAAGGGAAGTTCGTAGTTCCATCATGCAGTAGATGGAAACATCGTGGGATACAAGGCAAGATTCGTAGCACAAGGCATAGACTATGAAGAGACATTTGCAGCCACTAGAAATACACATGATCAGAAGAATCATGTGTGCAAATGAAAGAAGGCCTTGTACAAGCTCAGAAAACACCCATGGGATAACACATACATGAGGAGATTGATGAAGATTTGAACCTTTTCTACAAGGTTGAAGATGAAATTCTATAGAGGATGACAAGCTCATAGATGGGTGCGAGAAGAAATTTTGAAAAAGTTCAAGATAAAGGATCTTGGTATCCAGTGATCCTAGATGGATACATAGAATATTAGTAGCAGAGGAAGCTACTTGTCACTCCAGTACATAATGTTTCAGTACATAGAGTACAAAAGACAGAGGGAGAATGATGCTTCGCTTCAGAGGAAGTGACTACAAAAGATCCCGAGGTTCGACATGGTACGATAGGATGGATAGATTACTGATGACTCTAGGATTTACTGAGAGTAAAGAGGATTCCAACCTTTGCTTCAAGGTTGAAGGTGGAATACTGGTGATGCTCCTGTCATATGTCGATGACTTGTTCCTGACAGAAAAGAGGAACTCATTAAATTTGTAAGAAGAAGACTTGCTACCGATTTCAAGATAAAGGACTTGGGGATGATTCAGGATGATGGATTGAAAGGCCATGACCACACTTATGGCATCGAACCTAAAGCTATTGAGTGTTGCTTCATCAGAGTCGGTTGATGCCACGATGTATTGTCAGATGATTTACCTGACAAATACGAGGCCAGATATTTTCTTTGCTGTGAACACATTGAGATATGTTCACCTGATGGTTGCAAAGAATGCAGTGAGGTACCTGAAGGGTACAGTTGATTATGGGCTCAAGTATGAGGTGAATCAGAAGATTAACCTAAAGGGTTATGAGGATTCGTATTTGGCAGGAAGTGCCATTGATAGGAAGATCACTTGGAGGTGCTACTTCAGTATGGGATCAAGTGTGATCTCTTGGTTTGGCAGGATGGAGTCCTGCATGGCACTGAGTACAGCTGAGGCAAAAGATGTTGCCACTTGCTATTTGGGAGGTAGTATGTTTATTTTGAAAACTACTATTTGATTTGCTTGATCTGAATTTCATTTTTGTATGATGCAGAGAGGAGTAGTGAAGCTCTAGTATGTGATCCAGATCGAGATCTCTCGAAAGAAGGAGTTTTAGCATAGTCGGTGAGATAGGTTGTCTGAGCATAAATCTCGGCGAAGCTCGTAGGTTGCTCAAATGTAAAAAGACCTGTAGGTTGTCCTCAAATGTAATCGGTCCTGGCGAAGCTCACAGGTTATCCTTGAACATAATCAGCCCTGATGTGATTTTATGCTAGAAATGGCCAAAGTTAAGTTTGAGTACTTCAGGGAGAAGCTTGGTGTTCTCCAGATCGAGGTTCCCTCCAAGGGGAAGTGTTGAGACCTACAGCCATTCTGACATGGTGAGAGGATTAGGTTCCTTCCATGGTTAGATGTAAGAGCTGAGCCATTCTGTCATGGTGAGAGGATTGGTTCCTTCCATGTCAGATGTGAGTGCTAAGCCATTCTGATGTGACTATAGGATTGGTTCCTACATGATCAGATAGAAGTGTTGAATGCCATTCTTGGAATGGAGGGACCTGGTTAGTTACTAGGAATACTCAACTTGGTGCTGAGATTCCATTCTCTAGGAGAATGGAGGCACCTGGTCAGTTACCAGGAATTCTCAGTCTAGGACTGAGAGCCATTCTGGCGCGATGTGTTTACACATGGTCAGATGTAAGTGTAGTGCCCTTCTGATGCGGTGTGTTCACACATGGTTGGATGTAAGTGCAGTGCCCTTTCGATGCGGTGCATTCACACATGGTTGGATGTAAGTGTAGAACCATTTCGATGCGGTGTGTTCGCACATGGTCGGATATAAGTGCTGAGCCATTCTGGCGCGATGTGTTTACACATGGTCAGATGTGAGTGCTAGGCCTTTCTGACAAGATGAGGTCAAATGTGAGTGTTGGGCCTTTCTGACAAGATGAGGTCAGATGTGAGTGCTGGGCATGCCTTTCTGACAATATGAGGTCAGATGTAAGTGTTGGGTGGTCCATTCTAACTTAGCGTCAGATATAAGTGCTAAAGAAGACCTACATGGAGGCTAGGCCTACAACCAGCATGAAAAAGGGCTGGCTCTATAGAACTTCTTGTGATGAGAAGAATGAAGAGATAGCACCATTTGATTGAGATAGTAGAAGCAGTAATGATGATGATGATTCAGTGATGATCCAGCAGTGATGATCTAGATCAAGTGATGATACAGACTTGATGATGATCTAGCAGTGATGATCCAGATCAAGTGATGATCTAGACTTGATGATGATCTAGCAGTGACGATCCAGATCAAGTGATGATCCATACTTGATGATGATCCAACACTGACGATCCAGATCAAGTGATGATCCAGACTCGATGATGATCCAGTGATGATCCAGATCCAGTGATGATCCATATCCACTGATGATCCAGACTTGATGAAGATGACTTGACGATGAATATGACTTGACAATGAAGATGAATTGAAGATGAAGATGAATTGAAGATGAAGATGACTTGATGATAATCCAGATGATACAGAGAAGAAGACTTGTGCTGATAAATTGTGTCGAGAGAATACCTTCCTAGTTAAGAGGGAGTGTTGATGTATTTGTAGCTTCGAAATGTATTCACTTGTATATCTTATGTACCGTACCCTGATGTTTATTCCGGGAAGTATCTATAATGTAATTGAGTCATGTCATGCCCCGATGTTCCGATCGGGAGATTCAATAATGTAAACAAGTCATGTAAATTCATTGAGGTTAACCCTTCATTGTAAGTCGGGGAAATAGTCCCCATGTTTGTGTCAAGGTTAACCCTCCTTGTTGATTGGAGGGAAAAGTCCCCACAGTTGTGGGGCACTAGGGTTATTAGACTCTCCTAGAGATGTCGGCTCTAGTAAGTAATTGTTAAGTGGGGCCGACATGTTAAAGTGGACATTAGTGAACGAAAGAATATAAATAGAGAGTGAGCCTCTCTATTTATCACACACACACTCACTCATTGGGGCGCATGAGTGAGAGAGAAGTAGCTCTCTCAAGTGAGAGAGAGAGAGAGAGAAGCTATGGAGATCATCTTTATGTTTTTGGGTTTTACTGCTGCTATTGGTGCTCATTCTATCTCTGAGGAAGTTGCGGGGTTTTCTCCTTTATGGTTTCCCCAAGGAAAATTCTTTGTGTCTCTTGTCTCTTGTGTTTATTGTTGTGCATGTTATTCTCTCAGATAAGATCCTAAGATCGTAATGCTAGCGTGAATGATAAAAATATAACACCACATAGGCAAGCTTCAAGAATCCTCTCGAAGCTTCTCTTTTTTTCTTCAAAACTCAAGCACCACTTTTCCAAAGAAGCAAATAGGCGATGATAAGGGGGCACCGCTTTTGGCAGTAAGGGAAAGATTGGTGGCACCTCTCTTTTCTCATGTATCAGGAGCGGTGCTATCTCTTTGCTTCTTGGGTAACACTTTTGGTCAATGGGGAAAGAGCGTTACCAGCTCAAAAGAGGGAAAAATTGCAAGGGGTTAATTTATTCCTTCATTTCTCTAGGGAAACTCTGAGGGATTGGAGAAGTCAAGGGGTAACCTATCTCATAACATGAGGGTGATGAGATTTTGATATAACAGTTACACTGGGGACTATTTCCCTGCGTTACAATGGAGGTTGTACCTCAAGGTCTAGACACAATAAAGAAATACCGCAAGGAGGTAAACACATCTCCAATGGGGGTACAACAACATACAATGATAATATACATCATAATATATTCCAAAGTTCCAAATACATCAATACTCCCTCTTTACTAGGAAGGTATTCTCTCTCTTCCATAGTCATCAACACATCTAGTCAAGTCTTCATCATGGAGTCATAGAGTCAACATCATAGCTATTTCTATCATAATATTCTTATCGATCATCAAATGGTACTATCTGTCATCGAAAGTTTCTATAGATCCAACCCTTTTTCATGATGGGTGTAGGTCTAGTCCTCATCTAGGTATTCATCACATCTTCGAGCAAGCCATCACGTAGGGACTATCCAGGACCCTCTTTACATTGCCATGGAAATAACCTGCATCTTCTACCTTTATTTCATCGTATCCAGATCATCTCTTTTGTCCTCCACAAAACAAAATAGAGCACACGGAGCATCCATGGTCAACCTGCGTTCTACCAGTATAGGAGAACTACCTATGTGCACCTCACGTGCTTCATTACCTAATCATCTCAACATGGGAACACACACATATATAGATATATATGTAAGGACTTATTACGACCAAATGGCCTGCTACATCAGGACTTTTACGTTCTAGGTCAACCTCAAGGACTTATTACATCTGAACAACCTGCGTCTAGTATCTTTTCCGTTCAGATGACCTTCGAGGTGTATGACATCCAAGTAACCTGCGTACTATGCCAGGACTCCTTTTACACTATGACAACCTATAGGACTTATTACATTCGAGTAACCTATGTACCATCCCAGGGCTCATGTTTTCACTCTAATAACCTGTATCAGGATTGATTACGTTGAAGGATAACCTGTGAGCTTTGCCAAAACTGATTACATCTGAGGAAAACCTACAAGACTGATTACGTCCGAGCATCCTTCTTCACCAATATTTTTCCTGCTCGGAGAAGCTGTCTCATTTCCCATGTGAGATATTATGCATCCGCTATTTCTAACATAGAATCATATCAAGACTGATTACATCCAAGGATAACCTGCGAGCTGCACCAGGACTTCTTACATCCAAGGACAACCTATAGCACTGATTATGTCTGATAAACCTACAATCTTCACCAAGATTTTACGCTCAGACAACCTATCTCTCTAGCTATGCTAGAACACATCACTCCCTCTTTTGAGGGGTCTCGATCTGTATCAAACCAAGTCTTTCTCTAAAGTACTCGAACTTCACTCTCACTAGAGGCTTGGTCAACACATTAACTATCTGCTCATCCGTTGCCACGTACAGGAGCTTCACTGCTCCTTTATGCACCATATCCTTGGTATAGTGGAACTTGATCTCGATGTGCTTCAACTTAATATAGAACATAGGGTTTTTCGACAGTTTCACACAACTCTGATTGTCACAGAAGATACAAGTCACATCCAACTGGAGATCAAACAAGTCATACAATAGCTTTCGTATCCACACTTCCTCGCAACTAGTTGAGCAAGCAACAACATACTCTGCTTCGGTTGTACTTAGTGCCACGCATGATTGCTTCCTACTGAACCAGGAGATCATTCCAGATCCCAAACTGAAGTAGCAACCTAAGGTGCTCTTTCTATCAGTGGGGCTACATGCCCAATAGGAATCAACATAAGTGTGTAGGTTAATCTTCTTATTCACATCATATTTGAGCCCATAATCCACTGTACCTTTTAGGTACCTAAGTACATGCTTTACATATATCAGGTGAACATGTCTCATATCCATTAAGAACTGGCTCAGGGTTTTCACCGCAAAGCATATGTATAGCCTTGTATTTGTCAAGTGAATCAATGAGCCAATCATCTGACGATACATCGTGACATCAACCATATCAGATGAAGCATCACTCAGAAGCTTCAAGTTAGATTCCATAGGTGTGGCTATTTCCTTGTAGTCCAACATTTTGAATCTCTTCAAAATCTCCACTACATACTTTCCTTGACCAGGGAAGAACCCATCTGCACTCTGCCACACCTCCATGCCTAATAAGTAGTGCATCATACCTAGGTCTTTCATCACGAAATCTGTAGCAAGTCTCCTCCTTGCATCTTTAATGAGTTCATCTTCGCATGTCAGAAACAAGTCATCGACATATAACATGATCACCACTGGTCTTTCATCTTCAACCTTGAAGTAAAGGTTGAAATCCTCTTTACTCTTGGTAAATCCTAGGCTCACTAGGAAGCTATCCATCCTATCGTACCATGTCCTTGGTGCTTGTTTCAATCCATACAAATCCTTCTTCAATTTGCACACATGGGTCTTCATGTCATGTGTCTCAAATCCTAGTGGTTATTCTACGTACACTTCCTCCTCGACTACACCATTCAAGAGAGTTGTCTTGACATCCATCTAGTGTAGTTTCCATTTCATAACTGTTGCCAATGCAAGTATGGTCCTAATGGAAGTGTACCTCGCCGCGGGTGCAAATGTCTCTTCATAGTCTATGCCTTCTTTCTGTGAGAATCCTTGTGCTACGAACACTTCCTTGTATTTATCGAGGTTTCCATCTGCAACATGCTTGATCTTGTAGATCCATTTCAAAGTCACGGTGGACTTCTTTTCCAGTCTCGGAACTATCTCCCAGACATCATTCTTCATAATCGACTGATACTCCTCGATCATAACATTCTTCCATTCTTTGTTTTCTGCAACCTCTTCATTGGTGGAAGGTTCTCTATCAACGATGTCACACAGTAAGGCCACATAGCTATTGTAGGGATTTTCCCTTTTTTCTCTCCCTATGTATTCCTTTTGGAGCGCCATACCTTTCTGTTTTTCGTATGATCTCTTGTGCCCATGTTGGTTTCCTGTTGTGGGAGTCTTTCTCAAGGATTGTCTCTATCGACTCTTGTGGTTCTGCCATGTTGTGATCTTCATGGTATTCTAGAATTGTTTCTCCAATTTCCATATCTCAGTCTCTCATATCTTCAGGTTCCTCGACCTCTTGAATAGGTGTCCTCCTAGATCTCAAGTATGTCGAGTCTTCATCAAAGGTTACATCTCTACTGATGTCGATATTCTTGAATCCTGGGAAGTATATTCAGTAGGGATTTGATGTATCATTGTATCCTACAAATATACCCTTCTTCCCATAAGGATCGAGCTTGGTCCTTTTCTCTTTTGGGATATGTATGTACACCAGGAAACCAAATATTCTCAGATGGTTGACTTCAAGTTTCTCTCCCAAGAAATCCTCTTTAGGAGTCTTGTTGTCAAGTACTCGATGGGGAGTATGGTTTTGTACATACACAACTGTCCTTGTTGCCTCCGTCCAAAGGTGCATATGAATATTCTGGTCATGTAGCATTGCTTTTGTTGCTTCCATGATGGTTCGGGTCTTTAGTTCTGCAAGCCCATTTTGTTGAGGATTGTATGGAGTTCCCAACTCCCTCTTAATCCTAGTCTCTCTGTAGAGTTCCTTGAATTCTTCCAAGGTGAATTATTCATCATTATCTGACCGTAGAGTCTTGATATTCCTATCAGTTTGGTTCTCAACCAAGGATTTATATTCCTTGAACTTACTGAAAACTTCATTTTTTCCTTTCAAGAAATGTATCCAAGTCCTATGTGAGAAATCGTCTATAAAGGAAACATAGTACACATATCCACTTAATGAGTTAGAATACATGGGTCCACATACATCCGAGTGTAATCTCCAGTATTCCTTTGGCCTTTCTCTCACTGCTGGGAAATGTCTTCTTTTCATTATTTCCTTGTGCAGAGTCTTTTGCACATGTCTTCATGCTTTTCCTGGATCTATGGTATACAGAGACTGCTTTTCCTGCCATCGATAGTGCTTTGTAGTCCAAATGTGCAAGCCTTATGTGCCATAGTTCACTTGGTTTAATTGAATCATGAACCAGTGCATGTTCAAGTTGTCCCTTTATCTTGTACAAGCCTCGATCTTCTTCTCCAATCACTGTTGCATCCTCTATTGTCTTCCCTTTGGGCCACATTAGAACTTGGCCATCGACAATTGAAAATCTCATACCCTTTGCATCTAATGCAGGTATGGAGAGAAGATTCTTCTTCAATCCTGGAACATATAGCACATCCTTCATCTTTAAAGATTTTTTGAAGTCTAGCTTGTATGAAGCTAGTCCACTCCCTTTTATGGGGTATTGGTAATCATCCCCAAGTTTGACCTTGTGTGGTGACTTGTGTTCAGATATATTAACGAATGATTCCTTGTATCTCTTCATGTGTTTAGAAGCTCCACTATCCACAAGCCAATCATTGCTTCTGTGTGAGATAGTGCCAGTAAGTGTTGAGATTAGCACATACTCTTCATCTGAATCATCCTTCTCTCTTCTGAATCTTTTTTTTGTTGGTTCATCATCTTCGACAACATGAGCATGGTGTCTCCTTTTCCTGATGGAACAATCTCTTGCAAAGTTTCCCTTTTCATCACAAGTATAGCATCTAACATTTGAAGGATCTCTCTTGGTTTTATTTTGTTTCTTATCCTTCTTCTTGTTGTGATGAAAGTTCTCCTTCTTCTCCTTCTTCTTGAAGTTCTTCCTGGTGTGAACTGTGAGAGCTTGATCTTCAGTTGCTCCCATATTCTCTTCTCTTGTCATGAGTCGAGCTTCTTCTTGTGCACATTCTTCTCGGAGTCTACTGAAAGAGATCAGCCTCCTTCTTGCACAAATTCCTTGAATGAATGAGTCCCATGATCTAGGGAGACCATTCAAGGTAGTCATTACAATTTCCCCTTCTTCGACATTCTCTTCAACTGCTTCAAGTTGTTCTTTGATTTGAGCAACCCTTGTGAAGTAAGACTGTATAGTCTCAGAGTTATGTATCTTCACATTCTTCAACTAGTTCCTCAAAGTCATCTTCTGGTTGATGTTCTTTCCTTTGAACATATTTGTCAAAGAATTATATACTTCCTTCTGTGTCTTGAATGAAGACACATGGGGGATGAGGTGATCCTTAATAGAATCTGAAATGATTCTCTTGGCCTCATCCATGCTTCTCTTATGAGCATCCTTAGCCTCATCTCCCTCTGGTTCTGGAACCTCCTTAGTGATGTATTGATACAAATCATTTTCTTCAAGGATCACGGAGATTTTGTACTTCCATGCTTGAAAGTTATCATCCCCTCCACACTTGTCCTCAAGTTGAGTATGGTGAGTCATCTTTTCAAATTAGAACCTTAAATGGAAATAACAAATATTTAGATCTTACTGATTTGAGGTGTCCGACCTAGTTCCAGAGGTGGTTGACCTAAGGTTTGTTAGAGAAACCCTAATTTTCCAAACTTGGAGTTTGGGAATTCTGTTTGGACAGAAAGATGCACTTCCTTGAGGTGAGTTGTTCAGCAAGGTCACTTTTTGAATACCGAGGTGGGAATCCTCCGAAACTTGATGCCCTAGTTTCTCCTAGCACCAGTGACAAGGTCAAAATGAAACTTCTTCAAATGTAAAATTGCTTCCACCAACAGAAGCACCCTATTGAGGTGAGTTAGCCTAGCCCTATTTGCTTGATGATCTATGGAGAGAACACCTTAAACTAGGAAGGCCTACTTTCTACAACTGCACAGTGCCTTCTTTTAGAGAGGCTCTAATACCATGTTATTTTTTCTAGATCTTATCAACTTAATTAGGATCTTTGTCTGAAAGAATAACAAGTACAGCTAGATGCATAAGATATAACAGATACACAAGACACAAATATTTTCACCGGGGAAACCATAAAGGAGAAAACCCTACAAACTTCCTCAGAATAGTACAATCACAAAGACTGTGTTATAAGATGATCAATCCCAGTAATAAGAAGTATTCATGAACTATCTATCTCTCTTCCTCTCTCTCTCTCTCTCATGCAAACTTGAGTGAGTGTGAGGTGTGTATAAATAAGGGAGAGCGCCTCCCTATTTATACCCTTCAAGTGACTGAACTTTTACATGACTGGGGCTGACTTGTTTTCCTAAAAGGGCCGACTTCACCTAAAGAAACTCCAAATACACATTACATGATTTTACAACGGGAACTATTGCCCCGAATTCAAGGTCTAGACGCAATAAAGACATCCCGCAAGGAGGTAAACACATCTCTAATGGGGGTACAACAACATACAATGATAATATACATCGAAATATATTCTGAAGTTACAAATACATCAACACTCCATTCTGTTGTGGATTATAAGGTATGGTAAGCCCCCTCTTAATCCCAACTTCTTTACAGAAATCCTTGAATTCATTTGACATTAATTATCCTCCATTCAGGGTCTTGATCTTCTTTTTAGATAAATTCTCTACAAGAGCCATGAATTCTTTGAATCTTTCAAATACCTCATATTTTCCTTTCAAGAAGTAAATCTAAGTCTTGCAAGAATAGTCATCTATAAAAAAAACACAATAAATATACCATCTTAATAGAGTGGCTGACATTGGACTACATACATCTGAATGAACAATGTCAAGGATCCCTTTTGCTTTACTGATGCTTCTTGGAAATGGGTTCTTGGTTTTATTCCCTTAAGAACAGCCTTTGCAAAATCCTTCATGATTGATTTGAATCTCTGGTAAACTTGTGTCTACCTTTCTCACAATTGGTAGTGCTTTGTAGTTCACATGAGCAAGTCTCCTATGCCACAATTCACATGGGTTCATGGTACTTGTTGTTATATTTGAGTTTGAGTGTCCCTTTAGCTTGTAGAGTACTCCTTCTTCACCAATCACAACTGCATTATCTATTGTCTTTCCCTTTGTCCACATCAGGACTTCTCCATCTACAAAAGCAACTATGAAACCTTTCTTATCTAGGGCCGAGGTAAAAAGTATATTCTTTTTCAATCTTGGGACATATAAGACCTACATCATCTTCATATACTTTCATGAGTCCAACTTGTAAAAGGATTCTCTCGTTCATTTGATGGTATATTGATAGTCATCTACAAGCTTTACTTTGTGACGGGAGTCTTTCTAAACAATGCATTGAAAAGAGTCTTTATAAATCGTCGTATGTCTGGAAGCTCCACTATCTACATTCCTAGTGTCACTTCCATTTAAGATTGATCTGGTAAGATTTGAAATCAAAACATATTATTCAGTAGAGTCTTCATCTTCATTGTTCTTTTCTTCAACCGATACATCTTTTTCAATTGCATGAGAACGGAACCTCTTCTTGAGTTGATCTGCTTTAAGTGGACAATTTCTTGCAATGTGTCCCATCTTGTGACATGTGAAGCATTCAAAGGATGAGAAGTCTCTGTTGGGTTGTGAGTTCCTTTGAAACTTTTGATTTATTCCAGGATATTGATCATGAACCTTTCTCTTGTTTGATCCTTTCTTTGCTTGTGCTGCCAAGGCTTGATCTTCATCATCATTTAGTTTTTCTTCTCTATTGGCTATCCTTCCATCTTCCTGCACACATTCTTCCAAAATTATGATGTTGGCCCTAGGGAAAGATAGGAAAAATTCAATTAGAATTATGCCCAATAAGGTAATGAGTTCTGTTGCAGGAAGGAAAAGAAGTTGCGACAGAAGTAGAGAAGGAAGAACATAAGCAAATGAGGAAGAAATATCTAAGGAAATAAGTAGTCTTAAAGTAAGCCATGATAGAAGAAGAAGTCAAGACAGAAGAGGAAGTCGTGGTTTTTCCCAGATGGGTTTCCATCTTAAAGAATGTGTCATTGAGTAGATGATAAATGTGTTTATGTCACATGAATGTATATGAATGCATATGATGAATGTGCTTAAGTCACATGAATGTATATTATGATTAAGTGTTTTTTATTTGCTTATGAATGAGTTTTCTTATGCATGAGTCTCACTATTGATAGATAACCTATGTGTTAATCATACATTGTTTTTATAATCATTGTGACAGATAAGTTAAGTATTGTCTTATATGCGCACCGTAAGGTTAAGAAATACACCCATTGACATCTATCGAGCAAATTGTTAAGGATCCAAGGGAGAATAAACCCCCACCCAACTACGAAAACCTAGTTCTGGAAGTTACCCATAAGAGATATCCCGGGTGAGACTACATCTG
The DNA here is from genome assembly GCA_001517045.1 of Pseudotsuga menziesii. Lineage (NCBI taxonomy): Eukaryota > Viridiplantae > Streptophyta > Pinopsida > Pinales > Pinaceae > Pseudotsuga > Pseudotsuga menziesii. The sequence goes on along the minus strand of LPNX011173068.1, from coordinate 26,278 downwards.
TGGTGTAGGTGATGCCGACTGAGCCTCGATCTGTCGGGCCGATATCTTGGGATTTGTTGCATGCGACAGAAGGTCTGAACCTGGGTCAAAGAGGGGATAAACACACCAAGAAAGGGGCTGAAGTTGTATCACGATAGCCACGACTTGGTCAGAGAGAGAGAGAGAGAGAGAGAGAGAGAGAGAGAGAGAGAGAGAGAGAGAACAAAGATAGAAATAAAACTTTTTGTTTAAATGTAGGAAATATGGTGTCACAAAAGCAAAGCTTGTCATAGACTGATAGTCTTCTTTAGTAAAAAGAAAAGTGTCGCAGACCCTTTGTCTCTCGCAGATAGAAAAGAGGGCAAAGACACTTAGTTTATCGTACAAAAGGAACTTTGTTGCAGTAACACTACAGGTCGTAGGAAGTGCGACGCTGTCATAAGCAATACTAGAATCGAAGAATTGACAATTGGCCATCATTAATTTGAAAAACTTGAAATATTTCAGCGGCATACTTTTAAGTCACTTCCGTCATGATTGCATAATAAGACAATGTTGTCAGAAGGGAAAGTGATGGGTTACATATTGGGTTCCGTATAATTATTTGGACAGGTGGCCCATGTGACGGATCATGTTGTCAGCATTCCACTCAATGTCTTCGTGTGTGAAGGTCTGACTGATCAAACGAGTAGATATTATTAGCATTCACCCTTCACCTTCATTTCATTTTGTTGCGCTGGAATGAGGAATTGCTCTCTGCAACTCCCAGGACCGACGTAATTTATTTGTTCACAGAGTATGGCTATTTCGATTCCCAGTGGAAGTGCAATCACATAATCCATCGTTGAAACTATGTTACCCATGCTCAGTATGGAAAACACTGCCGAATATGTTCCACCACAAAAAGGGATTGGATTGGAAACTGAGCAAGTTCCAGTCATCCATTAAATAAGGTTACAACTCGAACCACCTGGTTCATTAATGAAGAAACTTTTTGGTTCCTGCAAGAGAAAATATGTCTCAACACTATCGATGGAGGAAGAAGGAGCAGCGGTCAAAATTTGGCTACCAGATGACATTCCACCTAAACCGTCAGATGAACTTGCAGAAAGAATAACGAGAATGCACAGTATCCATTGGTAAAAACTGTCGGTCTGAACCAGAGTTCAGATAATGGCAAGCAGTGACACAATCCGACATCATCGCTGTCAACTATATAAGAAGCTCAAGACATAGTTGGAAATGTTTTCTTAAAGGAAGAAGATGATATGGCGGATTTAATAGATGACGGACGCAGGCTGATGAAAATGATCTTCTTGTGGGGAGGAAGAATTCAAAGAAAATAATGCCCAAGAAAGCAGCATGGATTTCATCTTCAGATTTCCACAAAGCCTAGGATATAATTGGTGATGTCGATGAATTGCTCTCTCTCGTCAGTCCTACTGCTCCAAAGGTGTAACTTTTCAAAATAGATGAAACAAGAAAAGCAACAATAGAGGTTGCGTTGAAGATAGAAGAAGCGGAGTCATCATGTGTGAAGGTTGTTGACCAAGTCTCCTAGACTTGGGAAACCTTGATCGACAATGTCAAACTAGAGACAAGTCACAGAGAAGTTGCACACGGTTGAAACGAAAGTTAACCAAATGAGAAGTGAAATGAATAAGTTACCCTTACTAGAGAAAATGGATAAGGCAACATAAATGAAGAAGCTGCAACAACAAGTTATGGTACTGTGCACACAACAACATCAAAGGAAAACAAAGTCGTAGAGTTGCAGGTCGAAGTAGAAAGGATTACAGGAATTATTCAACCTGTACATCAGAGGGTGTAATGAGAAGTGGAGGTTGCAGGTCTCTTAATGTCAGAACACCTCAGTTCAGGCCTTGTGGAAAACTTGCAGAAGGCAGAAGAAGGTGTGCGACGAGAGACATAAGAGATGTTGAAAATATTCCAATATTTCCAATGTAAAGTCGTCACAAATGCCAAAGTTAATGAATAGAATTGTGTGGCTCAGGACGAGCCACAGGTGAGTGTTGGGGGCCTACTGGCCCTAGGGAAAGATAGGAAGAATTCAGTTAGAATTCTTCCCAAGAAGGTAAAGAGTCCAATTACAAGAAGGAAAAGGAGCTACGATAGAAGTATAGAAGGAATAACATAAGCAGATGAGGAAGAAAGAGCTAAGGCAAGAAGTAGTTGTAGAGGAAGTTGCGACATAAGAGGAAGCCACAACAGATGAGGAAGTTGCGACAAAATAGAAGTCGTGACAGAAGGAAAGGATGCGATGAGATAAACTACGACAAAAGGAACCATGCGAGAGAATGCGTGCAGTGGCACAACATATGAAAAAGATAGGTCAAGGAAGATCATGGGTAAGAGGTCGAATAGAATCGGTAGAAGTCACCCGTGCTATAAGGAATACAAGCATCTTTGTAATTTGGGTCGTTAGTGCATACTGACAAATGTCACTATAATAGAAATGACAACTTGTTGGCTAGTCGGTTGATAACGACATGTAAGATTCTATAAGAATGAGGAACCCAAGATGTATGACGGTTACCTGGGTTGCTTCTGAGTTTTTCTGTGCACTTTGACTTACTTGCTTAGTTACTTTGAGTTACTATGGTTGTTTAGTACAGATCTAGTCAGTCATGTTGTGTCGATAGGAAGAGTCGAGTAGTCTATAGTTGAGTGTGCAAAAGTATAGAAAAGAGTAGTTGATCCAGGTTGTGTGCGGATGAACAGTAGAGTCAAGTAGGAGAATATTGAGCGACATAGGACTAGAGAGCATGAGAGGAGATAGAAGTTGTTAAAGAAATGTAACTACAAAAGATATTCTATTTTGTATTATTATTGTTATCACCCCTTCTAGAGATGTTGGTCCTCTTATTAGGGATGTCATTGATGTATTTGGTCATGTAAATCATTAAGGTAAAACCTTCGTTGTAAGTTGGGTCAGTAGTGCCCAAAAAAATATTATTAAAATGTATTTTTTATTCTTCTAAGGCAAGTCGGCCCTGGAAGCAAGGATAAGTCAGCCTATTTGGGTTATTAGGCCTCTTAGTTGATTAGTATAATTAGGAGAGGTGCTTCCCTCTTTTGTACTAGAAGAACACTCAAGTAGTTGCGCTAGAGAGAGAAGAGACAGTCCATCTGGCGGAGAGGAAGCAGTCTAGTCTTATTCTTTGGGTCTTACACTGTACTTGGTTGAAGTCTATAAAGAGGAAGTTTTGCTAGGTTTTATTCCCCATAAGGGTTTCCTAGGATAAATATTTGTGTTCTCTTTTGTTCTGTTGTGCTTATTATTCTTTCAAATATCCTTTTGCTTTGATATAACAACTTTTAAAATGTTAACATGGTATCAGAGCTAACTTGAAAGAATACATTGTGCAACATCTTATCCTATAATCCGACAAGATAGGGTTTACTATTTTGGATACCTACCTCCACAGATCAGCTAGAAAACAACGTCCATTCAACTCACCCTAGGAGGGTGCATATTTATGTCTAAGCAGTTTTTCATTTTGAGGATTTTCACTTTTTGGCCTACCACTACTATCGAGAGAAATTAGGGAATCATATTTTTAAAGGTTCCATCCTTAAATTCCAAAAAATAAAGGTACGGTCTAGCTTTCCTTAGGGAGGCAAATATTTTCCTTTGATCAACTCTACAAGTGATCCTAGTTGGAAAATTATGGTTTTCTAGTCAAACCCTAAGTCACCCTGAAGCAGATTCCAAAAGCAGTCCTCATATTGGTAAGTTCTATCCCGTATATTTCCATTTGAAGTTCTTAGTCATTAAAGATGACAAACAATACCAAGCTTGATAAAAATCTTGAGGGAGCAGAGAACTTTAGAGCATGGAAGTACAAAATCATGCTCATCTTGGAAGAACATGACCTAGATGGATTTATCAAAGAAGAGGTCAAGGAACTAGAGGGGGAAGAGGAAAATGCAAAACACAAAAAGGATATGATCAAAGTAAAAAGGATCATAGCTAATTCCATCAAGGATCAGTTGATCTCCCAGGTATCTTCAAAGAATACATCAACATAAATGTTTGATGCACTAACCAATATGTTTGAAGGTAACAACACCAATCGAAAAATGACCTTGAGGAACAAAATTAAGGGTGTGAAGATACAGAAGACAGATACCATACAATCATATTTCTCAAGAGTTTCTCATATCAAAGAACAGTTAGAAGCCATTGGTGATATCGTCGAAGAATAAGAAGCGGTGATGACCACCCTGAATCGTCTCCCTAGAGAATGAGATTCCTTCATTAGAGGTATATGTGTTAGAAGAAAGTTAACCAAGTTGAGAAAGCTATGGGAAGAATGTGTACAATATGAAGGAAGGATAGTAAAAAGAGAAGATAAGATAAATGATAATGAAGATCAAGATCTAACTACAAACACCAAGAATGGAAGAATGAAAAGGAAGATTCATTAGAGAGAATTTGAGGTAAAAAATGGGCCTCCTAAGAGATGTACTACAAAAATATAAGATATATTAAAATATTAAGAGTTAGGGGTTTTATGGGGTAGGTGTATATGACAACTCATCTCCTACACTACGTTTTATGCACAATATAAATAACTATGGTTGAGTAACTTTTCTAAATTGACTATAAATAAAATTAATAAAATAAATCTACAATGGTGTGACTAAGATTCATTGTAAATTCTT
>LPNX011173068.1:0-21343 GCA_001517045.1 Pseudotsuga menziesii | reverse complement strand
GGGGATGATGTCATCTACTAGAATGTAATTGGTTGATTTTTATAGTACATTTTGGTCCTTTTGAGGCCCATTTTTGACCTCAAATTCTCTCTAATGCACACTAGTACATGTGAACTTTTTTCCCATGGCAAATCGTTGGTATAGCAACACTTTTCTGTTGCTCTAGTGACAAATAGAAGACCAAATTTTTTGTCACATAATTATCATCACATTAGCCACACTTCGAGTATTCCGTCAGTATAGCGAAAAAACATCAATGACACATGGTGGTTGTGGCCTATGCTTCGAAAACCTATGGGCATCGCTATAACGATGTTTACGTGTCGCTAGAGAAATGTCTTGGAGCCGTTATAGAGATGGAATTTTGCAGCAAATTCATAAGCCTAAGTCATAATACATCGCTAGAGCAACGTCTTGGAGTTGCTATAGCGATAGAGGATTTTGGCAAATTTACACGCCTAAGTCATAATGCGTCGCTAGAGCAACGTCTAGGAGTCACTATAGCGATAGAGGTTTGTGGCAAATTTATGCGCCTAAGTCATAATGCTTTGCTAGAGCGATGTATTGTTGTCGCTATAGTGCCACACATTTGTCGAAATAACAACGACAATGCGTTGCTATAGGCACGAAAATAGAAACGTCAAGGCATCGATATAGCGATGATAGTTCATGGCAAATTAGAAGCAATTAAGCACTGGTGTGTCCCTATAGCAACGTCACTATGTCACTATATCAACACCAGTACATCACTATAGTGACATTTACTATGTTTATTTTAAAAAATAATATAGAATTCTCAGGAAAGATTGTATTTCAAATCTAGGCATACCTCTTGGAACTTACAGTGATGTTGGTAGGAAATGCGTATTAGAGACTAAATGTCCTACCTCATACAACTTAACAAGTGCAATATTTCAGCTCTATGTTATGCTGCCTTGGAATATGAAGTTTGAACCATTCCCAGCCTAGAAGAAATGCCATTATCATGCTCAGCAGTCTTGACATGCCTTGATTGTGATGGAATCTGGAACAATGATTGTGTTCTAATTGTGTAGTACATACTATATTTTCTTGTTTGTCATAGCTATTCACAAATCCCAGAAAACTACTTAGAGCATGTATTATGTTATTGATACAATATTGTGATACAATTCTACAAGTTAGATAACTATTCTACAATTCTTACACATTCAACATACAAGATCACTAAAACCATTCACTGGAGGACTAAGAGCATATTGATATAAAAAACAGTGTTAATTCTTATAAACATGTTGATCTAACAACATACCCATAAAATACTGGTCATTCAATGCCAAGAATAAGGCCCAATTGTCTAAAATAAAACAAACATTCCTTCACAATCCCTACTCAAGCAACGTCTCAATGGAAGATCCTGATAGAAAATATAACTCTATTAAAATGATCATCAAAGATAAACTCAAAATGTGAGCATAGACAAACAATATAGAATACTAAGATTATCATAAAGACAAGTAAGATGTTTTTTGCAGAAAAGAGCTTGTGTTTAAATTGATCTAAGAAAATGGTTGTAGATCAGATAGAATATTGATATAAACAATTACCCTTAATCATGCTGATATAGAGATTATTCTCACGCAATGACCAAAAACAAGACAAGTAGCGATTCATGTAAAAATCAAGAATACCCTTGTCAGGAATTGTAAATATCTTCACTTATAAATTTTCATTTTATGGATTCTTCAAATGCAGAGTCCTATGAAATATCAACTCATAAAGCTGCAAAAGGATTCAAAGTCACTAAAGTCAGTATTGATGTCATTTATATGCATACAATTGGGTATTATAAGATTAAGAAGGTAAACAACCAAAATATCCACCATAAAAAAATTAAAGTTATCTTCATTGAAAACAAGTGACTAGCGAGAGAGAAAAATACGTACACTAAATATAGGTCCATCCATAAATAGAAAAAGATAATTACTAAAACACTCTGCCCATGCGTCAATTACTGATCTCCTCTTCTTTTTTCTTATACAGTATAGTTGTAGCAACTAAGTTAGAACATTATCTTCTCTCAATTAAGATGCCAAGTGAGTATACAATAAATGATATATACCATACTTTTCTTTTGAGCAATGTGTATGATTTTGCTTTCACAAATTAAAGCAACAACAAGAATGTTGTAAATAAACATATATGTGTTCAATGTTTGGATATTCAGGTTGCAAAATAGTAAACTACTTGGAACTTAGATTTAAAACGTTTCTATCCTATTTGACTAGAATTAGACCACAAACACAATTACACATTATAACATGATGTAGTCACGGAAAGGTCAATAAGAGTGACTTAATGGATGTAAATATGCCCCTTGAGCTCTATTTGCTCAAACCTAGTAAAAATTTGAATGTCTCAATTGTTAACATATATTAACATTTCTTAGGATGACCCATCACTATGATGTTTGTCTGAATATCCACATGAACTTAAGAATTAACTGAAAAATATGCTATAGATCATATAGTTGAGTTATCCACAATATTGGAAATCAATGCTACTATTCACTCATACATCATAAAATTACCCAAAATTACTTACCTCAAGCAAAATCCACCACCCATCCTAGTCCTATACCAGGAGCATGAACTTCTCTGTCTTTCACTTCACTGGACTACACAAGGCGCCACTCTAAAGACACAAGATCCATAAAAATGTTTAATGCACACATTTCAGCACATTTTGAGGAAAGTTGCAAACTCTCAGGTAGATTCAGCTCATTTGTATTTTATAATTATTTTTCTTAAATATTCAAACTCAAAGATGAAACAATAAAACAACCATGTCCAGCATAGAAAAACCATACCTCAATATCCTTCATGTCCAGCATGTCCCAGAAACAATGAGTTACAATAACCATTAAAGTACTTAAAACAATAACACTAATAACATTAGCGATCTATATCAGATCTAAGTTGTTAATGAAAGACAACAATATATAATAGTAGCATGATATATCGGATCTGAGCCAATTATAAACTCAACATGTAATAACCCAACATAAGATGTTAGGGCGGAGCTCCCTTATCCTCAGAAAAAAATGCTTCTAAATAGACATCAATCTCTTAGTGTTAGGTTACTTGCATGAGACTCAACTAGACCAACATACCTGTGAAAGAAGAGAACCCAGAACTGGAAAAGACCGTAAAATATATCATCCAACCCTCAGAAATAAAAAAACAGTAGTAGCATAGCAGTACGACCAACTCACAATAAAAAATTATAGCAAAGTACTCCAAAAAAAGTCATATAAGGTAGTGATATGGTGGATGACACATAAGGAGGGATCTTAAGGTGAACGCAAGGGTGCAAGAATGCAGAAAGCAACTGATGTGGGCAGGTCTTGCAAAGTACATAACAAGTATTCAAAACAATTTATGGCTCATCCTCCCAGCTGATGTAAAGAATGGCCGCATATGGAAGGAAAATGCACGCAAAAATCCACAAAAGGTTGAAAATTGCCCTGTGGGCATGTTAAACTAGCTGCGAGCATTTTATTTTAGTCTTGCATGCATAATGCAATAATTGCGGGAAATATTCAGAAAAATGCACATGAGAAAAATAAAAATGCTAGCATGAGTGAAAGAGATGTCATTAGAATGCACGCAAGGTCCCCAATATGCCTGCAAGTTGAGGAGACAAATGCCAACCAGGCCTCAATAATATCCTCAAGCCTCAAATATGCCCGCACTTGAGAGTAAAAATGCCCACAAGGCAATAGAGAAATAAAAATGCCCATAGGGCAATAGTGTAAAAATGCCCGTAGCCTGTAAAATTTCCCGCAACTAGTTAAATATGTCCACATTTAAGTTGCATAATACACTTACATCGATTCTCTAAATTGGATAAGCAGTTGATTTGGAAAAAATTTCGCAACGTGTTCAGAAATGCCCTACAGCCAGTTTGAAAATGCGTGTTGGACTGATAAAATGCCCGCACTACCTTATAAAATTCCCATAGGCATCAAACATATGTATGCATGTCCAGGAAAATGCCCGCAAATATGCACAAAAAGGTTGAAAAATGCCAGCAGGAAACCAAAGCAATAGATGAAGTAAAATGCAGAAATAAATATCTTGAGATAAACATACCAGCAAGGTTTCAGGGAGAGCAATTAGTCTACATATTGATAGGGGGAGCAGTATGGTTAGATAAAGAAAATAAAATAAAGTGAAGAAGCATTGTGATGTTGCCATTGATGCATGCTTAGGCTTTTATGAATTTACTATATGACAGCTGATACATTCATTATGTGGGCATGTCCTTAGATGTCATGAGCATTTCAATGATAAAGTTAAACACTTGAAAGGTACAACTAAAGTAAAGTTGTTATGGGAAGACTGAGATTATAAAGATATTCTTCAACTATATTGTACGACCACTTGGATGGAGATGACAGGTACAACAGTAAAGGAAAAAGTATGTTGATGACATAGGATGATGACATTGCAAAAAGGAATATAAAGGTTGATCACAAAGGATGATGGCATGGAAAAAAGGACAAGCCAGTTTGGACATCAATTCAATATGAGGGTAGGTTACCCGAGCTTCTCAACTGTATGTGGTCATATGTCTCATGTGTCTCATGCAAAGAGTGCAAGCTCATAATCATCATCACTAGATAAGGAAGCTCATGTGGTCATCTCATCTTCCTAATGACATAATCATTTAATAACATAATAATTTAAATGCTACAATATTGGAAAATACTAAAAGGGGGCTGGGGTGAATCAGTATTGTTACCTTTTTCACAATTTTAACCACTTTAAAAATAATAAATAACAAACAGAATCAATAATATACAAAGAACAAAAATCTATCATGGAAGCCCAACTGGTAAAAACAACAAACACTTTCTATAACTGCAAAATTACATTTTCAATTGGTTTTAATAATTTCAAAAATATCTTATATCTTATACTTTTGTCAATACAAAGTACCCGGTCCATGTCAAAAAAGTATCCTAAAGCCCATCATCAAAGGGTGTACAAAAGCAAGCCTCAATCCAGCACCAAAAAGACATTCCACACAGTCCAAAGAAGCACATAACGAGACCTGAAGGATTATTGAAGGAAGCACCTAGGGGGTAAAGTGAAAATCCCCCCGAACTAAGGCATATATATGCCATGAAAACAACTCATCAAAAGGAGCAGTCAGTAGAACATAGTCAAAGGCTAAAAAACTCGAATCTTTGCTAAGAAAGATGAGTAAGCCACAACAAGTATGTTGAATAACATAACTTAAAAGAAGAAGATGGTATCACTCCCAATAGACTCTCCATCCAACATCTCAATATATGAGAGTTTTCCCATCTTAAGAGAAAGTGATTCCTTGGATAAAACATCACCACTCATATTGTGCTCCCTATAAATGTGTTGAAACTCTTCTTGATAGTGGATGTATCCGTGATGTATCCCCAGGCACCGAAAATAAATCTCTCCCATACTCATAGCTCCAAAAATAAAAAGAAACCACCCAAAAAGAAATAATAAACATTAAAGGAATAATAAATATTAAAATATTAATAAACATTAAAAATAATAAACATTAAAAAGAGAAAAAACATTTAAAACTTCCAGAGCTTGAACCTGAAATAAAATTGATCTTAACAGAGTACAGACCCATACACTGTCGCTTTTGCTCAAAGAACAAGTAGCTCCGAGCTTTTCCCTAAATCAATATACCACCTCTCTCTCAGGCTCTACAAGCCTCCAAGCTATCCAAGATTCTTGAGTTATTCTAAGTTTCTATGAGCTATCCCAAAAGCTATTGAGGTACTTCCAACTCTATTTACAATTTATTTCTACTTTGTTTAAATACAAAAAAGAAAGTTTGTTTAAGATCCATGGGAATAGGATCGAAACTTATGAATCAACTAACTGACTCATTAACTAACTCCTAATATTATTCAACCACCTCCATCTGCCAAAACAGACCCTATCTATTACATTGGAAAGGATCGAGAGTCCTTCTCCACTTATTCAATCATTTATTTAAAACAAATAGAAAATTACAAGAGACCCAACTCTCTTCTAGAAGATTCCACTAAACTTCGTGAAGTCATAAGTGACTTCATAATTTGAGCATATTCTCCTGCATCATGTATCCATGAATCATCGCTACAGGTCTACTGGTATGACTGAGTTTAACTACTAGAAACTGCCTCAAAGTATTTCTTCGGTGTTTCCCTTCAATGTTGTTATGAATTTACTATTTAGGGTTCTTTGGCTTTCACCAACAATGGGCTTGTTGGTTATATTTTAATATTGTTGTAGGATACCATAGGAGGGTGATTGTTTCAAAGAATTACCTTAGAGGGCCTCCCCCCATGCCACAAAAGTGACCAAAACAAATCCTAAACAATTCTAATCTCTCATCACTTGCTTCGATGCACTTATAACTTCCATATTTAGTGAGTTTGTACCTTAGTGCCTAAACTATATTCAAGGAACATTAGGGAAATGTCTCATGGTGGAGGTAGACTCCACGTTAGGGATCTTAGAACATAGAATCAAAAGAAACCTGTTAAATATTTCTGGGCATAAAAGAAACCCGTAGCAACATTCTAGGCATTAATTTCTCAAATCTCAGCAGCCCTATGTGTGTGAAATAGTAGCAAGAAGTTTGATCCATAAAGTCTGGGAAAACCTAGGTGTGAAAGCAACCTTAATTCTCCATGATTGTGTATCTAATTAGAAATGAAGAACACCATTTTTAAATATGGTTAATTTCAGTAGTAATAGGCCTAATTCATAACTTTGGGTTGAATTTGAGGATTGATTTCAAATTCTGAGCACCCATGCAGCAGTGTGTGAAAGTTTTGGGCACATTGGGAGCATTTACGAGAAGCAACAAACATTAAAACACCTTGAATCAACAATAAAACATAGGCATATCCAAATCTAGGAAACTAAGGCAGCCTATGGTAACTTCTTGTACATGTAAGAGCAACCATAAACCCATAGATCAAAGCGAGCCTGTGTTTAAATATGCATTACTTAGCCTTAAAGCTCTTTCACAAAAACAAAGAATTTCCTTCAGCCAAGACTGTAATTACTTATTATAGTATTCTGGTTAACAAAACATTCCATTTATAAAATGTCCAAACTTTCAAAACACTTTTACTAGAAAAAGAAAATAGAGTTTCCAAATATTAAGATCTCCAGCCTTGATTACAGCTAATTTCAAAATGGTTTAGGAAATTTGAATTCTCTCAAGATATGGGAGAAAGAGATAGTATGAAATATGTTCATAATAGAAATCTGTTTAAAATAGAATTATTTTCATAATAGAAAATAAACCCAAATTAGTAATTTGAGAAGTTATATATATATATAATAAAGTATTCTCTGAATTTTTATGTTTTGGTAGCCCAGAAGGTGATTTTGTGAGGGTTGATTCATACCTTGGAGCATAGTGTTTAGTACTTTGATGCCATCCAATGGAGATGCTACCATTATCATAAATTATGAATCTAGCCCATCTAACGAAATATCAAGTGTTCAAACTTAATTTATTGACTGTTGAGCATGATAATGGCATTTCTTCTAGGATGGGATTGGTTCAAACTTCATATTTCAAGATAGCATAACATAGAGCTGAAATATTTCACTTGTTAAGTTTTATGAGGTAGGAAAACAAAGGTAAGATATGATAGAAGGATGCCATTGAAAGTAGGAGATTTGGGTTGGATGGATGTTTCTCAATCTTTTGAGGATGCATGTGTGCCATTTTCTCATTTTTCTTCCTAATAATATTTCTCAAGACTTAAATAAATCCTATACTAATAAGTAATAAGCTATGTGCTTGAAATATATATTCTATCCTATACTGTTTCGAGGAGGACATTTCATCTCTAATACTCCTTGCCTACCAACATAATTGTAAGAGCCTAGAGGTATGCCTAGATTTGAAGTACAATCTTTGTTGTGAATTCTAATGTAAAATAACTAGTCTCAAACAGCTCACCAACCTCCATATGTTACCCACCAACATAAATTTTGAGACTTGTGTGGAGCCTGCATGGACACTTATATAGAACTACATGGAATATCTACACTATGAACTCTTACTAAATACTAGTGTCTCTCTTCTCTAGTGGTGCACCACTTTTGAAATGTGGTCTCTCTCACAATGATATCTACTTGACCTACTAGTATTTGGCACCACTGGGGAAACTGCTAGATGCACCAATTTCCTTATTAGTTGAGTGCATGGGAACACCTTGTGGCTAGACATGGCTTATCCAATTCATGTGCAGGATATCCATGCCTTAACTGGCCTATTGATGGATGGATAGGATGTATCAAATGCCTTTTAGGGTACTAGTACGAACAACAAGTCCAAAATTGAAACCATCCTATATGACCAGTATGGTACCAAGAGAGGAGGATGGGGTTCCATAATTACCCTTATAAAAATTGTCCAGGTTCGAACCCTATAGTTTGAATGAAATTTATGTGGGATATGAAAAGACTTCTAAGGCCTCCAAAGTTTACATTCAATCCCTACAGAATATATGTGTATGTCAAGATGTCAAATTTGATTAGGATGCAAGGTCCCCTAAGCCTTAGGGGTCTCCAATAGACATTGACGAGGTAGAGAAGCTTGCTGACCCAAATATTGATCCATAGATTCCAAATAAATCAGATATGGGCATTCAAATTCTAGCACAAGTATAGTTACTATTTTTCCTTATAGTTCAGTCAAAGGACACATATAGGTTACATAAAGATTACAAGAGGCACAAGAGCAGGTAAGAGAGCTCGAGTCTTCTTTTTTGGGAGGGTTAGTTCCTCTTAATAAGTTTCCTAATTATGTTGCATTGAAACCTTTATTGTTTAGAGCGTTCCAGTTATGAGGACGTAGGAGGTGATTTGCATATTCACTTACATACACTTAGTCTGCAAGTAAATACATTTAAGTTGCATAATACATTTAAATCAATTTTCCAAATTGGATAAGCACTTGATTTGGAGAAATGCTCGCAACTAGTTTGAAAATTCCTGTTGGATTGATAAAATTCCTGTAGGCCTCAAACATATGCACGTATGTCTAGACAAATGCCCGCAAAAATGCACAAAAAGTTGAAAAATGCCCGCAGGAAGTCATAACAATAGATGAAGTAAAATGTAGAAAGAAATTAGATATAATATGTTTGCAGAAGTCTACATTTGTGAGATATTACTTTTCATCGATTCTGAAGATATATGTGAGTCAAATTAAATATCTTGATATGAACATGCCAGCAAGGTTTCAGGGGGAGAAATTAGTCTACATATTGATAGGGGGAGCAGTATGGTTAGATAAAGAAAAGCAAATAAAGTGAAGCAACATTATGATGTTATCATTGATGCATGCTTACCTTTTATGAATTTACTAGATGAATGTTGATACATTCATTATGCGGTCATGTCCTTACATGTCACGAGAATTTCAATGATAAAGTTAAACACTTGATAGGTAAAGCTAAAGTAAAGCTGTTATGGGAAGCCTGAGCTTATAAAGATATTCTTCAACTATATTGTACAACCACTTGGATGGAGATAAATTTCCATAAGTCCTTGATTTGTTTCAATTGTATGCTTGATCATGGCATCATAGGTGCACTAAAAATGATCGCAGCTAGTTAAATATGCCCACATCTAAGTTGCAGAATACATTTACATCAATTCCCAAATTAGATAAGCAGTTGATTTGGAAAAATGTCTGCATCCTGTTTAGAAAAGGAAATAAAGTGAAGCAACATTATGATGTTTCCATTGACGCATGCTTACCTTTTATGAATTTACTAGATGACTGTTGATACATTCATTATGTGGTCATGTCCTTACATGTCACGGGAATATATTCTTCATGTGTGGGTGCTTGCATACTTATGTGGGCATGTCCTTACATGTCATGTGCATTTCAATGATGGCATTCCAACACCTCCGGTGGGCATCTTTCCACCTCTCTTTCAGGCATTTTTGGGTTCAGCGGGCATTTATCTATTACCCTGCGGGCACGTTTAACTAGCTGTGGGAATTTTATCTTACTCTTGCATGCATAATGCAATACTTATGGGAATTATGTCCATTAAGTGCGGGAATTGAATGTATTCAAAATATTTCACTAGCTCAGAGTTATACATGGAAGCAGGGTTTATAGGGGTAGCAATATGGTTAGATAAAGAAAAGGAAATAAAGTGAAGCAACATTGTGTTGTTGTCATTGATGCATGCTTACATTTTATGAATTTACTAGATGTCAGTTGATACATTGATTATGTGGGCATGTCAAATAAAAGAAAACAATAAAATGGCAATGCGAATGAGAGAAGGTAGAGCAGGTCAAAGAGGTAGACCTGTTGCAAATGTTGAACTGATGGAACAAATGAGGGCTATGCAGGCTAGAATGTAAGTTATGGAGCTGGATAGGAAATGAGAACCAGACCTAGGAGATGATAGTGAATTAGAAGTAGAGGGTGGTGACCAAGCAGAAGAGGCCACACCAGAAACAACTGAGATGAAGTTTTAAGGTCTGTGTTAGGTTCCATCTCTAGACCAAAATGCTCCTTGTCTACTTATGATGGGAATTTGTCAGTAGAAGGGATGATAGACTAGATAGGAGAGTTAGATCAATACTTTGATTATGAAGAGATAGAGGAGGATAATAAGGTAAAACTAGCTGTGACTAGATTCAAAGGCCATGCAGCACTATGGTGGGATAGTGTGCAGGATGAGAGGAAGAAGAAAAACAAGCCAGTAATAAAAAGTTGGGATAGGATGATTGCTACGATGCAAGGTAAATTATTTCCCAAGGACTACCAATTGAGTCTCTATAGACAGATGCATAAACTTAGGCAAAGGTCACTGACTATTATAGAGTATACAAAAGAGTTTTACAGGGTAAACTTAAGATCAGGTTACAATGAAGATGCCTCTGAGAAGACAACTAGATACATAAATGGGTTGGGAATGAAGATTCAAGATGATATTAGTATGTTATCTCCTAGCACTATGGAAGGGTCTTATCAGTATGCTCTAAGGGAAGAAGAGAATATTGCCAGGAAGCAAACCTTTGGTAGATGAAGAGGATCTACCAAGGGAAAGGGACAAACATATGGAAGAGAGAAAGTTCCAACCTGTAAGGATGAAGCCGGTGGTTCTAGCCAGCAATATCAAATAGTGAAAGGAGATGAACCTTGAGTTGGAAGATCCTACCATAGAGGTAGAGGTAGAGGAAGAGAGTCAGTCTATCGGTGTTATAGATGTAACAAGCTAGGCCATTGGTCCTATAAATGCCATGACAATGAAAATGTAGGATAAATAGGAAACTATGTTGTACAAGGAAAGTAGGAAGAGGCACAAGCTCCCATGGTAGAAAATGCACCTAAGGTTGGGGAGGCTCTTCTTATGAACAAGCTGCTATTGAAACCAGAGAAGAAGGTGGTATATTCTTCACAAAGGAAGGCCTTATTTCGAACTACATGCAAATTTCAAGGGAAATGTTGCAAAGTAGTTGTTGATAGCGGAAGCACCAAAAATTTGGTGTCCACTGAAATGGTGGAAAAGCTGAAGCTGAGAAAAGTCAAGAATACAACACCTTACATGGTGTCATGGCTACATAAGGGACACCAATTGCTGGTTACAGAACAAAGTGAAGTGAAATTCCAAATAGGCAGATATCAAGACAAGGTGAATTGTGATATCATACCTATGGATGTGTGCCATGTTCTGCTAGGAAAACCTTGGAAATTTGATAGGAAAGTTGTGCATGATGGTAGTAGCAGCTACGAAGTTTAGATGAATCTCTTATCCTAGCTGATATGTACATATGCCCGAGATCCAGGTTTCTGAACTAAAATTCAGCTATTATGAGGCAAGTTGTGCAGAAAAACTCATGAGTGAAGTCCAAGTTGCATGAAAAACATTTGACTACATGTGAATTTGGGGTTTTTTCTTCATATTTCATCAAAGAAACTAAAATAGTGAACCAAAAGTAACCATAGTGGAACTAGAAACAGAGTAAACTGAATCTCTTCAATGAATATCCAGTAAAAAAGAACAACGATGGGTCATGTTACGTGTAACCACCAATTTTGTATGGGTGTCCTATGCATGTGGAGGTGTGTTCTCATTGTGATGGTGATAATCCAACATCAAATAAGCAGTGTTGGGAACACATCATCAAGCTACGGAAGTTATGGACTTTCTCATACTCATGGAACAGTAAGAAGGGGAAATAATCATTTATGGGTTTGTTGTAGCGTGTTTGGACATAAAAACATGATTCTAGGCATTTCAAATAGTCATTAAGAAGTATGTTGGGTAGTATCTCTTTGAATAAACAACACTAGGAACTAATTCCTGGAAAGGAATATTCACATAAAGCATTGGAAACAACATTAAAATTAAATATGAGCACATATAACTGTCCTAGGCTGTTCAAGGCAATTTTTCAGATAATTCCAACTGTAAGCATTCCTTTGAGAATCATAAGCAAGCCAAAGAAAAATATGAGATCATCATCTACAAGTATAGTAAAGGTTGTTGCATGGGTGAAGTAGCCCTATTCTAGGGCATCCTTTTGAAACAAACAACAATACACATGTTCTTGGAATGTGTCAAATATCTTGGATGGGAGATTTTATAGTGCTTTCTTGGAGTATCTCAAAGCACAGTGGATCCCTGAAAATAGATTTGGGGAAATTTGAACAACAGTAAAAGTATTTTTGGGTGCGTTCTAAACAATTTTATCATCAAAACCATACTTCATATCTATGAATAATGGATCTTAAGGGAATTTGATAAAAAGCTTGTTTAGGTTGTCAACAACCATTTATACATTTGTATCAATTGGCTTTCCTTTCAATGGATTTCATATCAAACTACTATGTCCATGGAATTAACAATGGAATGGAGAGTTTGAAACCTGTAACATACCATCTTGGAGTTCCTCACTTTAGGAACAAGTTTCTTCATCAATCAACATGTTTTTCTCTTTGTAGAAGTAGGTCTGGGCACTGAAAGACCCTAAAGAATAAATTATGGGCATTCCATTTGAACTGACAGCAACAATAAGATAATATAGATATTTTTTATAAAAGATTGCTAGATAGGACTACCTTCCAGGTAAGGCTTGACCTGTAGCAGTTGGGCATAGTTCCTCGTCATAAATACATTGATAAAAGATAAGAAGATCAAGAGAAAAACATGTGTTAATATTTTGAAGGGAGTGATCTATCCTAGCATAGGATTGAGGTCGACCTGTAAATAATTATAAACTCTAGGTTTGACCTATGAGTAAACTCGACCTGAATTAATTATTATGTGGATGGGTATAAATATTAGCTTGAAATTTCCTATTGAAGGTCAATTTGTAGCATACCTATTCTATTTTTTCATCCTTTTATAGGGTTAATCCAAGGAGGAGCATCTATATATGCCTATTGCAACCTGTTCAGACCAACAAATTAGTCCTCCTGTACATCTGATTAGGGTAGATTTACAGACATATTGGGGAAGCATTTCATTTCTATATCTTACTTCGTTATGATTTACTCATGGAACTAAGAAGCAAATATTTCTGTTGTGGCCCCACTCCCACCCCCACCCCACCTTATCCGCCAACTATTTCCATGTTGTTCTTATCCATATGTGCTTATCCACTCAATTAATTTCCGAATATCTTTGAAATATGGATACTAATGTGAATTTCTTTTCTCTATAACCCACTCCATTGTCCTTATGTATTTATTCTTAAGATGAATAAAGTAAACCAAAACTTCGAAGCCCACATTGAAAGCCAATGCATTCATCTCCTCTTCCCATGGGGTGATCTTGTAGAGAATAGGTGTGAATTTGACTTAGAAAGCACACTTAAAAAAATGCAGCAACCCAAATTAAATTAGAAGCATGTGAAGTGAGTTCAGTTCTTGCAAGGTTTCACTTTCGTTATCAAGCATGTAAGTGGAAAAGCTAACTGAGTGGTAGATGCCTTAAGTAGGAAAAGCTTAATGGTCACCAAGAGACTCAAGTTCAAGTCTTAGGATTTGGTTTTCTTAAAGATTTGTATAAGTCTGATATAGAATTTAAGGAAGCTTATGAGATAAGTTTAAATCCTGTCGAAAGAGATAGGGGACCTTGGAATGACTGCATATTGCAAGATGGATTGTTATTCAAGGACATCATACTATGCATTCCACAATGCTCTATGAGGGAGAATTTGATTCAAGAGAAACACAATGGAGGATTGGCTAGACATTTTGGCATAGAAAAGACAGTTGGACAGTTGAGTCACTTCTAATTTTGGCCTAGGATGAGATTAGAAGAAGAGAAGTTTGTAAAAAGGTATAGGATTTGTCAAAATGCTAAGGGAAGGATCCAAAACACAGGGTTATACACTCCTTTACCTGTTCCAAGTAGGCCTTGGGATTCCGTAAGTATGGATTTTATTCTGGGTTTACCAAAGAAAAAAAGAGGTAATGATTCCATATTTGTAGTTGTATATAGGTTTAGCAAGATGGCACATTTCATACCATGCTATAAGACTAGTAATGCAACACATATAGCAAATTTGTTCTTTAATGAAATTGTTAGGTTGCATGAGCTACCAAAGAGTATAGTTTCAGATAGGTAAACTAAGTTTAGTGACAATTTTTGGAGGACTTTATGGAAAAATATGGGAACTAAACTGAACTTTAGCTCAAAGGATATCATCCTCAGACAGATGGCCAGACTGAGGTAGTGAATAGAAGTCTGGGTAATTTCTTGAGAAGCCTAACTAGTGAGCAACCAAGACAGTGGGATCATGTGCTAGCTCAAGCTGAGTTTGCATACAATGATTAACCCAATTGAAGCACATGCCTAAGTCCTTTACAAATTTAGTATGGAATGCATCCTAGGGGTGTATATGAGCTAAGAGACTTAGGGCAATTTGAAGGAAGGAGTGTTGAAGGTGAAGAATTTGCCACAACCATCACCAAGCTACATGAACAGGTCAAGCAACAATTACAAGTGAACAATCATAAGTATAAGTCTAGAGTGGATTTGAGGAGCAGAGAGGTCAACTATGAGGTAGGTGATCTAGTCTTAGCTTACCTAAGGAAGGAAAGATTCCCAAAAGGTGAATATAACAAGTTGAAATTCAAAAAAATAGCACATTGCAAAATTCTTAGGAAGTTATCAGCCAATGCATATGAATTGCAGTTGCCAGATGGGATTGGTATATCTCCTATATTTAACATATCCGACTTATATCCTTATGAAAAGGATGGAATAGAACAAGTTACAAATAATCTAGAACCCGGAATGAATAAGGAAGTGAAGTGGGAAAAGCAGATGCCAATCACAAATCCTTTGGAGGTTGAAAAGATCTTAGACACCAGATTAGATAAGAAGAATAGAGGCATAGAATATCTAGATTACTTGGTCAAGTGGAAAGAGAACCCTAAAGAAGATGCTACTTGGATGAATGTAGAAGAGATTGAGAAGAAGGGTTACTCCATTTAAGAACTTATGAATAGGGATTCATAAGCATTTTAACCTTGGGAGCCTGATGCAGGGGCATATTTACAGCTGGCAAAGGTAAAAAAGAAGCATTTGAATAAGTTTTGGTTTACTACAGGAGTTGGTTCCTGAAATATAGATTGTAGGTTAGATTAAATTGGATTTCAATTATCTGTTTTAACTATTTGAGACATAATCGCAAATAGGCTATTCTTGGTTGTTTGTTACCCTCATTCGAGGAAGAGAGCTATGATCTGTCTATTTAGGCTTGTAAATTTAATGATTAGAGGTTAGAATACATTGTGCAGACATTGTGGACTGGATTTTCTTTGTGAATCAATAGAAACCAAAAAAATTGTGAAATAGTTGTATTTTCTGTTTTTGAGTGTGTATTCTCCATTTATGGAAGGTGTTATAACCTATTTTTGCTTCTCATTTTTAATGCATTTGCTTATGTTTTGAAGCTTGGTTTTGTTCATTTCTTTTAAAATTTTTTGGTTCTTAGGTTAGTTTTAATCTTTTTCTTTAATTTTCGTGTTTGTATTTAGGTGATTTCATAGTTTTATTTTTCCAATTTTGATTTTATTTATCGAAATTCATAGTTAAGGGGCTTATAGAATGCTTATATGAATTAAAAGGTCCTAAAAATATCATAAAGTTTTGATCTACATCATTTAACCAAAGTTAAACCATTGTTATGAGTTGTATTTTTGAAAATCATTGCACATGTGCGCTATAAGAAAATCGCGCTGTTCGAAAATCATGATTTTTGGTTCAATTTTTTGGAAATTCGTGCAAATGAGAGGTCATTCATACTTGGTTAATGGATTTGATACATGTTATCATCCAGAATGATCATTGTGACAGGTGCTAATACTTCAAGCAAGTCATCATTAGGGTAAGTTGCGGCGGTCTGGTGCAAATTCACCTTGAATTACGCATATTTTGAAGTGCATGAAGATCATATGAGTTCATAGCGAAGTGTTAGCAGTTTGTAATCAAGTTTTGAAGCAGGTCAGAAATTTAGGGCTTTCAGGGGCGACTGTTTGAAACTATGGTGGCGGTTAGAGGAGGTTTCAAGAATAAAACTGGACACCTAGCAGACAGAAGCACGTGATTTTAGCGGCTGAATTCACTGTTCTAACACGTAGGATGCGAATTGCTCTCATGTTCCCTATATTTGGGTTTTCATTGACAGAAGATCAATTAGGGAATTAAATGAATAATGCTAGTATATAAGCCTAATTGATACTGAATGTCGAATTTTCTCTGTCAATAAAATTAAAATACTTCTCAGTCTAAGTGATAAACTCCAGTTTGGGGGTTTGGTTTTCCAACATAGTACTGTCTGTCAAGTTGTCAGGATTTGAATAAGAGTTAGAGTTTGTTTTACTGAAAGAAGCAATTTGAGAGTCATATAAAATGAAAAGAAGTGGTAAAACCAATAGAGCTGAACCTTCAAACATATCCTGGGTTCAGACTTTTCCAGACTGTGTAAGATTGTTTTTAGTGGCAGGATGGTTAAGCTTTTTTGAGAGAATTGATGGGTATCATACAAAAGTCTCTTATAAATTTACTCAGTGTTTGGATATAGATATTGTTACTTTTGATACTTTGAAGTTTAAGTTGACTAGAGAATTGTTAGCAGAAGCTACATGGATCCCAGATGAAGGCGAATACTGGTTTAAAAAAGTGTCTTTCACCTTTGATGCACATAAATACTTACTTCCAGATGTGGTAGCAGATTCGGGTAAAGGGGTACATATTCAAAAATTTAAACTAGAATGGATAGAGCCAATCAAAATCCTGCAAAGGTATATCACTTGTGAAGGGAGATTTGCATTTGTTTTCAAGTATCATTTTAGGTTTTTGCAGCATCTCAGCCATGAAGCAAAAATGAATCTTCCATTTTTTTTATTTAAAAGTTTACAAAAAGTGTCTAGTAGGGTGAAGGAGCATCTAGATCAACAATCTGTGTTTCATCATGGGCTTATAAAACTAGTCATAAGTATCGTACTTCGAAAGCAGGAGAAAACATGGAAATATTTTCTTTTTTGGTCAGGATTTCAAATAGAGAAGGAAGATCAAATTTAGAAAAGACAGTTAAATAAGGGTCATAATTTGGTCAAGAAGCTGAAAAAGAGAGTCACAGTTAAGATTGAAGAGGATAATGCACTAGAGAAATCTATGACTCAAGAACATGAAAATGTTGAAGTTGAACAACAGGTCAATATTGAGGAAAATGAAATATCAAAGGCATAAGTGAAAGAAATAGAGGCCGTAGAAGCTACATTTCATGAAGAACTAAATCAAGAAGTAAAGGAAAAGGTGAAAGAACAGGAACAAGTTCCCATTACAGTGCAGTCTGAACATGAGGAAAACTCATTGTATGATGAAGTTAGGGTTCATACTGAACAGAAGATACAGACACAGTCTAAAGAAGAGGCAATGTCACGAGGGATAAAAAGAAAAGTTGTTCAGCTAGCTTCTATCAAACATCAAGGGAAAGTTTTAAGCATGTTAGGAGAAATTGGAACAACTTGGAGGCCCAAGACTCGACCAAAGAACAAACTCAGATTGAATATGAAGAAACTATTAAACCCTAAACCAGCTAAAAAGAAGATTACAGTAATTGAAGACTCTTCATCTCAAGAAGAGTTAGAAGACAATGAAGATAAAAAAGAAAAGGACATGAAGGGTAAAAAGCAAATGGTTTCAGAAAATAAATCAGCTTTTACTGAGACCAAAATTTCAGAGATATTTGAGGAAGTTCGAAAGAAGGTAATTTTAGATCAGCATCAAAGTGATTTAAAGAAATAGCATTCAGTTATATCAAGCTCTTGTACAGAGAAAGGAAGGGTTGCTGAGCAATCAACCCAATGCAGTATTGAAGCTAAAGAGTATTCAGAAATCCCTGTGGCCATGACAGAGCAGATGGAAGAAGATGAGGAGATTTTTAAGAAGTTGAAAATCCCTTGGATGCTAGAAGAAATGCATCTAGCATCAGAAGGGAAGTGCATTGACTCTAAAAATGAAAATTTGCAGAGGAATATCAAACAGTACAAATATCAGATTGAGTACCTGCAAGAGACAAATGAAGGTTTGGTGACTGTCAACAGAAGACTGAGAGAAGATCTAGAAGAGGTAAATAACCACTATCAGGAATTGATTACAGTTTCTAAAGAGGCTTTAAAAAGAAAAAGACAGACTCAAAGCCTGTTTATAGAACTAAAACAAACTATTCAAGAGCTAACACAGCAGAATGAGGAGCTGACAAAAAGAGTTGAAGATTTGGAAACAGAGCACCAGAAAGCAAGAAGGAAGTCTCAAGCTTTAGAAGGAATTTCTCTTTTAGCAGAGGCAGCAAAGGACTTTTAAAGTGATTTAAGAATAGTAGTTATTAGTTAGTTTGTGAAAAAGTTATTTTTATTTTTGTGTAATGATAGTCTTATTGAACAATTCGGTAGCAAGACTTAAAGGTAGTTTGTTCAGTTATGTAACTGTTTTTTAAGAAAACAAGATAAAAGTAAGGCTGAGAAAGGACCAATGGTTCAATTTTTGTTGGAAGGGGAGGCTATCAAGCTGTGATTTATGAGCTAAGTGTAAAAACTCTTATGTATTTTTGAATGACTGAATATGAAATATATGCAACTATAAGCCCTATTTAGCCTATTTGGATGGTTCCATTTCTGATTTGTCTAATCACTCAATTGATATATTAATTTCTTGTTTAAGGTTATTATTCATGAAGTGCTTGTTAACTGTGGATGGAATTTAATGGTGTGATTATTGTATTGGGTTTATGTTTTATATGTTATGCATCTCAGTCCTTAAATTGTGCATGATTTAGTGTTTGCTTTAGCATTGTGAAGTTTTTACCCTCTTGTTTACAAACTGTACAACCAAAACCCTAAAAAACCTATCTTATTTAATTGTGTTTTATGAGATTGTGTTGGCTTGTTCTTCTGTAGTTTGAGAACAATTTCTGGCACTAACATATTTGGCGTCGTTTTTAGGGACGAAGCTGAGAGCCTATTTTCCCTGGGTTACTCATCATTTAACTAGTTTTGAGAGGTGAATTTAAACCAAAAAATTTTAAAAGACTACTTTTCACCAAATATTTCTTAGTGGCTACTAAAGGAGTTGGAACAAGAAGTAGACCTAGTTCACCTTTACAACTAGTTGTCTCAGACCCATAACAGATTTTGAAAATAGCTAGGAAAATCAAAAGGTCTCAGTCATCTCCAGCCCTATGTAACCCTGATCAACTAGACATATCATCACCTTTTTCTGTTCTTAAGGGAGAGGAACAAGATTCATCTTGGTTGAAACCTACAATCCCTGTTAGTAATTTTCAGTTTTTTATCGATCCTCAATCTTTCAAGAAAGCAAAGACCTTATCTCCTGGAAAAATCTCTTTATTTCACCTCAAAGTTGGCAAGACTCCTTTTCAACTAAGTCCTAGTAAGGTTTTTCCTTCATCTAAATCAGTCAATTTAAAGATGGCAGCCCAAAATCAACCATTAGACATGGTGGATCGAATGGTGGCAGCTATTGCTAGGGTTTTACCCCTAGCTTGTGCGAATGAGCACCTACTAAGGAGAATGGATTCCTTAGTAGCAGTTCAATAATATGTGAAATAAAAGATGCTAAACAGTAATAAAAATTAATCTAAAAATGTTCATGAAGCAAAACAACAAAAAGTAAAGAATGTGGAGGTTGGTGAAGCCCGTTGTGCTGATCCGAGAGGTTGCTTTGAGCTTCAGCTGCTCCTTCTCTTTCTCCAATGGTGGAAATGGGCCAAAAGGGGCTCTCACGGTGAAAGTAGCTCAAAGGTGAGCTAGGGTTTCAAGAGCAATTTTGGCTGAGGCAGGATACTTGTGATTGTGGATATGGAATAAGGGGTCTCCATCACTTATTTATAGTGGTGGAGTGCCGGTTTAGGGTTAGGGTTTCAGCTGTTTAGGGTTTTTTCCTCCTTTTCCTCATTATTTTATATTTTTTCTTCCTTTTTGGAGATTTTTGCTTATTTGGAGGAATTTTGGATATTTTTGGAGAAAAAGAGGGTTTTATGGCCTTTTGGAGGCATTTTAGATGGTTTTATGGGTTTTTGATGGAAATATGGTAGGAAAATGGACAAATGAGCCATGTAATGGGGTAGATGAGGTAGTGAACCCTTTTTGGGTGTTAACAGATTGCCCCCTGATGTGCAAGGGCAGGAGCTCATCGTATGGCCGATGGACATCATAAGTCATATTCGTTTTTCCTGGGGTGTGGAGAAGAGAAGGAACCAACTGAAACCCGGAACGTCGATCTCGAACCAACTGCAAGGACTGAAAAGTACATAACCTCAATAATGGATGAGGAATCATCTGATCATCTGGACGAGGCGGGCATACCCATGCTCGTATCAAAATACATAAAAATAACTGTGAGGCCCGAAAAGAGGGACCTGTAGGATGCATATAAATCCACTGTGTATATCATAAGGGTCCAGAAGGGACACAAATCTGGAACATACTGCTGGGCTGACCATGTCTGAGCTGAACAACTGATGCACTGGAATGACAACAGTGCTACTGAATGTGGTTCCAAAGGAACTAATGAGCTGCTGGATCAAAGTGATAACGGTCATACTTGCAATGGTACACTGATCTGGAACTGAACTGGGTACTCGAGGAAGCATGGAACTGGATGGCTTCTGAATATAATCGCCAACGCAGCCCGGACATCCACGGGAACATATAACTGGCCGTTCCAAAGTGACTCACCAATGTGCTAGAGTCGAGGGAAATCCGGGGTCTTCGACAC